>JAMZDL010000162.1:0-64248 GCA_027579765.1 Candolleomyces efflorescens
CTAGCAAAGATTGCCTTGAAAATATCCATCGAGGGTCGCTGATAAGTCAAAATATCCGCTCCTTGCGTCTCATCTTCTCCCATACCGATATTTTCGAGCTTTCTAGGACCATGACTTGTGGATGCGCCAACGTTTGATGTCGAAGCTGACGGCGCACCCGTAGGCGCATTGAACGTCCCCGGTGCACCTGCAGCAGCCTCCGCAGCCTCCTTCTCGAACGACGTCGCACCAAAAGACGTTTGGGATGGCTCTCCAGCCATGGCGTCCTGTCCGGCCGGTAAATCGGGTTCTTTGACCCCAAACCGCTTGCACAAAAGCCTTGCAGGCTGCCAAGGCTGTGTTTCCCGCGTCATAGGACCATACATGCCCATCTTTGCAGCATGTACTTTCGGAGGAACGTTTTTCTCTTCCTCCGCCCTCTTCTCTTCTTCGCGCTTCACGTACTCCTCTTCCGTTGGTTGATGCAGGCCTTCGTGGACTTTGGGCCCCAAGTCTAGTACGGCGGCACTTGTGAATCGTCCTGCCATCGCTCCAGACATCGGCTTGAAGAGTATTGCAGATTTAGCATAGTCCTCCACCTCTTTGTGGAACTTTTCGGTCTCCTGCCCCGGTAATGGGATTAAAGGTGGAGCATTTGGATCTGCTTGTGAGTGGAGAAAGGTAGTATACCGAGCCTGTTTTGCTGGGTCGGTAGTGA
The DNA here is from genome assembly GCA_027579765.1 of Candolleomyces efflorescens. Taxonomy (NCBI): domain Eukaryota; kingdom Fungi; phylum Basidiomycota; class Agaricomycetes; order Agaricales; family Psathyrellaceae; genus Candolleomyces; species Candolleomyces efflorescens. The sequence continues at coordinate 698 of JAMZDL010000162.1, forward strand.
ATGGCTGAAACCCTTGAAGAGCCGCTTTGGCAATATGAGGCTCGACCTGAGGCATGGTGAAAGAGGTTGGCGGAGGAGCTGTCAATGGGGCACCAGGACCTGGTGGTGCACCTCCAGCTGCGATTCGCTGTATCCGTTCACGGTCCTTCTCTGACATGAACTCGAAGACAGAGCGAGTCTTTGACTCCTCCCCAAGAATTGTCCCTCTCTGTTGAAATCGTAAGCACTCCTTCTCCCTGAGTTGACCATGGGAACTGACCTCTGCTGCAGAAATTTGTGGACGCCCACCTTTAGTGGTGGCTGCTGGAGGTTGAGACTTTTCCTTGCTCTGGCTTGCATTCCAGACTCTTCGTGGGTCTGGCTCCCAACCAGGAGGGACCTCAGGCCCAGGATACCTTCATCAAGCTTGAGTTTGAAAACGTGTGAGATCGAGATATTGTGCTTACCATTTATCCTCCTGTACAGGTTGGTCGGATAGAGTAAAGCCAGGAAGAACTGGAGTACCATCATAAAACACTTGGGTGGGACCCTTTGGCTAGTCGGAATAGGATCAGCAAAGGTTTACATGTTTCAGTCGATGCACTCACTCCTTGAAAAGGTTTGCTCTGCCGACCTTTCCCTTTCCCGATCACAATTGTATCGTCTTGGACATGGTCCAGGTGGTCGAAAGCAACTCTGGCCTTCGATGTTGCTGCGAAGTCGTAGACGTCAATGTCATCCTCGTCTGCGTCGTTCAGCGCCCCAAGACCGAAGCCAGCTATTCCGGCGTCATTAACGAGAAGTCAAGCCATTATGAATTGTGATACGCACCAGATATCTTCGGCCCAGTAGCTACTTTCTGGCCCGAGTCTACTCCAAGACTTTCGTTTAAAGACAGTCCAGGCGTGTACCCGAGCCCATAACTCTTGCCCTTACGAGCAACAGTAAGAATCGGAGTATCCCGTCTCGGATACTTGTGTTTTCCTGCTTCCTCATCGTCCGACGCAACATCCAAAGCACTCTCACTGCTCTTCACTCCAGTGTAAGGATCAAACGCCTGAGCATCCTGCCTCTTCCGTTCTGCCAAACTAACACGAGGGCCAATCCCTTGCCCAGACCTCCAACCCATCTTCTTCAGAATCTTCATACCAGGCGACTCTTTATGTTGAGCAGAGGCCAATGCTGCGGCGATCGGGCTTGAGAATTTCTAGTGATTTTGAGCTCTTTTAGCAAGAGGTATCTGAACTAAACGCACTCGTTGTCCAGCCCTATACCGCCCGCAGCTCCCGGATGGGACGAGCTCCCTAAGGAGTCCGGTTCTGTAGTGCTCACAAGCTTTCGGCTCTCATTCAGCTCTCTCAGGTCCTCTTCGTCCATGAAGTCTTCGGGTTTGGAGGAGGCTGGCTTCTTTGCCCTGTCCGACCGCGAGGATACAAACGTCGATGGAGTCCATCCTGTTTTTCGTGCGTGACGTTGGGGATGATGTCGCACATAATCTAGCTGAGCGACGCACCTTCTTTTGACCCTACTGTATTGAAGTAGCCTGCAGAGAAACCTCCAGTAAACGCGCCGTGCAGTCTCCTCCGACCCTTTTCATCACGAACCTGGTTCTCCGTTAGCTAGCTTTTCACATTCAAACATGCGATGGAGTTATACCTCCTGCTTCCACAAAGGCACAAATTCTCCTGTATCCTTGGACTTCTCAAGTGGTGGAAGGGGTGTTCCAATCTACCGATTCGCCTGCAACGTGAATTGAGGTTGCGTCAGATAGCTATTGGCACTCACCAAGCAGAAATTCTCTGTGGCCCTCCTACTCGTCAGATCTACCCCAATATCCCCAAGCTTTTTCTTCAAACGTGAGCTCATTCTCGGTTGGTATTGGTCTGGGCGAGGTTTTGACCGAGTTTGACTGAAGGTATGGCCGACCACGCTAGGGTATCATGCCGAGCTGCGGAGATTCCCAGACTCTCACCGGCCCGGTTTAGCGCGCGCTTAATCGGAGAGTCAAGGTGGTGGACAAGAGAAGATCGAAGGGAAGCACGTTACCAACGAGCCGTAGCTTTTACCCCAATGGAAAGCCCTCCAGGCCCTACATACGCTTGGCTCTAATTTGTAGTCGACTAGGACCACTGAGTTTGGGTGCACCTCACAGCTTTTCCCGCCCGTCAACGTTAATCAGCCGCAATTCTTTGGCGTCTGAGATTAACGATCTCAGAGGTCTACAAGCAGGGATTCTGGCCCCGCAGCACTATACGTTAATGGCCTGGATGTCAATGCTTTGCTATTCCATTGCAATTTCGGGAGCTTGGCACTTTCAAGTTGAGTTTCGGGGTCGTCTATTGATCGGTCAGCCATACTGGCTTGAGTGCTATCATAGCCGCAAGGGGCTACAGCAGTGGATAATCCTGGTCCATCGTGCTTTGAATTCCAAGTCTCTAATTAGTAACCACCCCGTACAACTCTACTTCAAGAAATCAATGGCGTCATTCACTATATGGTAGCATCATGGTAGCTTGCGGAACTGTCCTTGCATCCAGACTCTGTACATCTTCAGTTGCCGTTTTCGATTGACCAAGAGACGCCGATCCACCCCAAGCTGCTCGGTTGAGAAACGAGGTGGTGACCCCGAGTTCTGTAAGGTCAGTAAGCTGGGATGAATCTCTGGCTCGGGCATCGGATATGCCTGCGGTGATAGTAAGAGCGGTAATGATGGGTTCGGTAAAGCTGTTGAGGGCTCTGAGACGGAGATGGTGCCGTCGGAAAGCTTGACATCGGAAAGGGCGTGGATCACTTGTTCGAGAGGCTCCGTCGTCGTCGTTGTCGTATCCCTGTCGCCGTCGCCTTCTTCTTCCTCTTCTTTTTCGACTGTACAGTTCTGAGCACTGGCGTGCTGTGCAGCTGTAGCTTTTTTACCCGTGAACATCAACGAAAGTTCATCTGCAAGAGGCGCTGATTAGAAGGAGGCAGTTCAGCTCTTGGCAATCTATCTACGTACCGATCTCGAAAAAGTATACTCGGGTTTTGTCCCCGCGAATGTAGAAATTGTCGTCTAAAAGTCGGTTAGATTTGAACCTTAGCTGTGCCAAGTCGTATCGGCCATAATCTCTCAGCACGACGAGACCTCCAGGTTTGAGAATCTGCTACTGTCAACATCTGACAAAGTTTAGTATAACGGCTTGAACGTACCTTGTACACGTTATCCACTGCCTGAGCCCACTCCTCGGGATGTAATGCACTCATAACGAAGATCAAGACAGCGACGTCAACAGATCCCTCCTTGAGGTTGCTTGGAATTCCCGATCTTGATGTCAAGTCCCAGACTGCGGCCTCTATGGAACCGATAGGCGGTGCTTCATACAGTTCATTGCGCTGTTCGGACGGTTAGCGGACGTAGTAGATTCGCAGTCATGGGTGCTCACTTGAACGAGCTTGACTGCATGAGGCGAATAGTCATATGCAAACACTTTGAGATCCGGATTCTGGTTTGAAGAAAGCAGAGGGTAGGCGGAGTTTCCAGCACCTGTTGTTGGAAAAATGAATAGGTTTGCCAACATTTAGAAGCCGAAATTAACCCACCACAGCCTATCTCTGCCACAACAAAGGGCCCTGCCTACGAGATTGGTAACCGGGTAGAGATCTCAGGTATTCAACTCACCCCTGCCTTTGTCCCTGCTACTAGCTCCGGAAACTCGTTATGCAGCCATTTGCGATTGCGAAAAAAGTTGGCAGCGTTCATTTTGTAGAAGTTATCCCTGGTGCGATTAATGTCAAGGCTGAGTTAGCAAACAAAATCGCAGGGAGTTACCAATGTCTGGATGGTTTGTCGTTGTACTTGGCCTTCTCCTCTGCGGGCACTGGATTCGACCTCTGCTTTTCTAGCGCCTTTGAGATAGCTTCGCCTTGATCATCGGGTGGTGGAACATGATCCCAAGCATTGTGGTTCCAAACGTCGGTGTCATTGGTGAGGAACCTATATGAAATCAGAGAAAGAATGACATTGGAATTGAGAAGCCCAACCTGGACCCGAACGGTGCCTTCCTGGTTGCAGCTTCCTGGACCGAAGACGATGCCTTCTTTGTTGACTGGGATGCTGTGTCCATTGCTCGATATGTTTTCTGGAGGAGCGGAGGAGAGTTTGGATCGGCGAGGGCCATCAAATTACTCTTGATCTGGCTGATCTGGCCCTGCTGGATGGCCGGTCGCTGTTGGTCCAAGAATACCCTCATTGCCCCTCCCCATATCCTCCGCTCCTCCCCCCACCGCTGCGTCGCTCGGTGCCTTCGCATGCTCAACCTGGACTGGTAGCTCTACATACCCTGTGATACTCAACGCCGGCGCCAGAGCCAGTAATCTCCTGGCGACTGCTGGAATCTAATGTCGGGCCTCAATGGCGACGCGAATCACGACGATGAATTGGAGGTTCTTTATCGATCCGTCCTGGCTGGGTACGCCGTCGCACCACCCCAGCCTACGAGGACCGTTTCTTCCTCTGGCCGACCTGTCAGGCCTTTGCCGCCGACCCCTGGTGGAGGTCCTGGCCGAGCGCCGATACCACCTCAAGGGTCGTCTGCAATAAACTCAGCAACAAATAGCCCTGTCCGGTACGTGGATTTCCAACCAACTTTGTTTCTACTCATCTCGTCCTTTCCAGAAATACAGGACCGCTGTTGCCTCAGCCTCCCTTAAACGTACATGAAATTACGATTGATTCCGCCCCGGAGGTCAACCACGACGATTATGCATCGCAGCCACCACCGCTTGATACGCATCCGTCACTACCTCTCGATAGCGAAGCATCGGCCAACTTGAGCGTTAGCACAGCAGGCCAAGGCTGGGACTCATCAACACGGCCAGTGTCAAGCAATGAATACGACCTAGCAGATCTTCCCGTGTACATTCGATCACCTGAGGATGATCCAAATGCTGTTTCTGTGCTCATCGACACATATCATGGAGTTTCTTCGCAGTCCACGCTTGACCTCTCCCCCGAAGCATCATATCAACCCGAACAGCCGCTCTATGCACCGCCGTCCGAGGACGGTAACTATGAAACGACTCCTGGAGGCCCCTCATACCTCCCACTCCCCACTGATACCGAAGATCGCCCCCCTTACCATCCCCCAGAGCCTGAATACTCTGAAGAACACGAAACCGCCTCTGTCCAAAGCAGATTCATTGATCTCGACTTGTCACCCTCAGAGGCCTCTACTTTCATGAGTGGCGACTTCCCGATGCTCCAGCGTCCCACGTCTCTTTCATCGACGGGCTCCAATGGAACTGCCGCTCTACCATACCTCGACGAACTCGAACCTCCTCCCCAAAGTCGATTTGTCGCATCCTCTTCTTCCTCGTGGAATGCCAATACCAGCAACATACCCGTCCGAACGATTGAATCAGATCCGAGCTGGAACATAGCTGGGCCTAGCAACATTACACGACGCGTTACGAATGACCTCTTCGCTTTACGAACCTTCGACCAAACCATTGAAGACCCGGAATTAGATCCGGATTATGACGAAGACCCAGACCAATTCCTTGACTTATCGCTGTTGTCCAACATCGCAGTCCAACTTCAGCTCAAGGTTCCACGAGGAACTCATGTCAAGGGAAGCATACCGTACCCGGGCGCATTTACAGGGAAGGACATCGTGGTAAGTGTGTGAGCCCAAAGTTGCTTGAATCATCTTGAACTCAAGTGTCACTTTTTATTCAGACTACTATACACGCCATTCTGGAACAGAAGCTCATACGCCAACATAGTTGGCCCAAAGCTGACAGAAGGGTAGCTCTTCAAGTCGCGCGGAGCCTGCAAAAGCAGCTTTTCTTCTACGAAGTGGAATGGAACCCTCGGACGCTTCAAGATGGCGTGGAAGACGTTTACATGTTCCCAGACGAATCTGACAACGCCGAGCGTGCGGAGCTGCCCTCTGGCGTGGTCACCATGCTAACGAAGTGTTATTCTATCATGTGCAGTGAAGGGACAGAGCCGTGTTACTCGTACTGCTGTCCGTTGAGGGTATCTATCCAGTTCAAGGGTCTCTTTGGTAGACCGACGCTTATAACTTTCTGCTATAGGGCATGACGATGTTCTTGTCTACGACGATAGATGTCAATACCAACCCAGTAAGGGAAGACTGGACCAGAGGCGTTCCACACCACGTGCTGAAGGATCTTCCCGAGTACGAGATCAAACGACAAACGTACGTTTTGTTGCGCTTTCTAGACATTCCTTATTCGCTGAACTCCTCTCCAGGATCATACACAAGCTGATCAGCAAAGAAGAACAGTATGTGCAAGATCTTGACATTGTCGAGGAAGCGTTCATCGATCCACTACGCTCCGCGAATGTGGTGGGGTATGCTGACGAGTTCATTGATGAAGTCTTCGGCAACCTAATGGACTTGCGGGATTGCAATCGACGCCTGTTGGAGATCATGTCTGTTCGTCAGCGGGAAGAGGCACCTATTATCAAGACCATCGGCGATATCTTCCTCCATGTTGCCACAGAGTTCAGGGAACATTATCCTTCCTATGTAGGCCGACGGTACTTGGCTGACAAAAGGCTGACCGAAGAACTGGAAGCTAATCCAGAGTTCCGCCTATTCATCGAGGTAAGTGGGCAATTACATCCGGCAAGTCGCTTCTTTTTCTGACTCTTTCTTTAGAAATGCGAGCGTAACCTCGCTGCTCGTGGCGGAGAAAATCGCTTAGACCTCCGAAGGTACCTAAATCGGCCCAATGAGCACCTCCAAAAGTACCCCACACTTTTGGAAGCTGTATACCACGAGACGCCGAAAGGGAACCCGGATGGAGAGTTCTTATTGGAGTCTATCAATGCTATCAAGAATCTCCAGAACGTGGCGCAGCTGAGGACTTTTCAGTCTGCGATGGGTAAGGGTCCTACTGGTAAATGGGAGTGGCATGATCTCCTTGCGCCATCAATGCGCAAGAAGTTTAGCAAGGAGGAAAGCCATAGACAATCGTGCGTAGTCATGATCATTCTTACTTGGAGGTGCATAGCTTGACAAACACCACTTTAGGCTCATTTTTGAACTTATCAAAGGTGAAATGGCATATGTGAGGGATTTGGAGAACATCGAGATGGTAAGCCCCCTTGACACGATTGCTATCCTTGGATATTTGAATGACTGTCGTAGATCTACCTCCGTCCCCTGAGAAACGCAGAACCACCCATTATCCCACCGGAACGCCTCGATCAATTCCTTCAAGATGTTTTTCACAACACCCAAGAGTTGCACGCTCATCATCGCCGCCTCATAGACAAATTACACGAGATCCAGTTGGAAGAGCACCCTCGGATAAAGAGTATCACCGCTGCCATTTTTGATGCTGCACTCAATTTCCGGGAAGCTTATATGGAGTATATACCCAACTACCCGATTGCTGCCCATCGGATTGACGAGGAAATGGCTACCAATCCCCGGTTCAAGGCTTTTGTCGAAGTGAGTCAGATTGAAGAGACCACAGTTGCCATTGATCTAATATGACTTCCCTCCCTCTTCTCAAGGAATGTATACGTCACCCAGATGCGGGAAAACACGACGTGAAAGCGTTCGTCAACCGGCCAATTCCTCGACTGTTGCGATACGAGCTGTTGTTGAAAGAGATCTTGGGTTCAACGCCTTCTTACCATGAGGATCGTGATGCGATTCCTGAGGTCATAGAGTTGATCAGTGCTCTCGCCAGGGAAACACAGCCTGGAGTTGACTCGGCAAAACAGAAGGTGGAACTGTGGCGGTATAATGCAAACCTGATTTTTAAAACAGGTGAAGCAGTTGTAAGCATTATCCTTCGTCGTAGCTTTGATTTCCCAGACTGATAGGGAGATCAGGACATGGAACTCTTGGACGATAACCGCTCTCTGCTTCATGCAGGAAAGGTGCTCGGGAGACCGGATAACACAATTCAGGAATTGAATAGCGGATGGACAGAGCTTAATGCTCTCCTTTTCGATAATTATCGTGAGATTTTTGATTTCTTTCTCTTATTCAATCTCGCTCACCGGTTCTACAGTCGTCTTGACGAAGCCAAGAGAGAAAGACGACATAACCAAGTATAGCGTTTACCGAAGAGTAAGCCTACATTAACTTCCTTGACAGTCAGATGCTAAAACCTCACCCTAGCCTATCCCACTTGATCTGTTGGAGCTCAAATCCTTCACTGATGCCCCCACGCAACGTAGCGCGGGTCTGCTTAGGAACCTTAGAAATGGCGAAAATGGAGGTGTGGCAAACCATCGCCATTCGGAAATCGATCCTCGAGCAGTCTACCCCTTCACGATCCAGCACGCTGGGCGCTCGTGGTCTATCACTCTCTATACTGAGACCGCACAGATTCGAGCAGATTGGAAGCAGAAGCTGGAAGAGGCGAAAGGGCTGAGACAGGTCGTCTCTGACTCGAATCGTGTGTTCGAGATGGAGACGCTCAGCATTGATACGTTCTTGCTCCCACTCCCGGGGCAGGTTCAACCTCCTCAGACAAGTAATTGGCACGATATGGGCAACTTCACCGGGAAAGTGACTTGCTCTGTCCCATTCAGTGAGTCTCATTGTCATCTTTTTCTCTCTTTGCAGCCTGTTTACCTGACTGGACGCAGCTACGCCCGATGGCCGAGGTCTTGTCGCTATAGGATGTGCGGAGGGTGTGTGGATTGGGTTCCGGCACGACTCAAGATGTACGCACTCCATATCTGCTCGTGTGGACATCTCACTGACATTTCTTTGAAGCAATGAGACGCGTCCTACACGTCCGAATGGTCTCCCAGTGTGCAATGCTCGAAGATTTCGGTCTTTTCCTCGTCCTCGCTGATAAGGTACGTGCCATATGCACGGTAGTGTGAGCTTGGTGGATTTACCATGACGAGGGCAGAACCTGTTCGCCTACCATATTGAAGCTCTAGTTCCGAACCCAATGAGCCCCCAAACATTTACCTCCCAGACGCCACAGAAAATCAACGGTTCAAAGGAGGTCCAATTCTTCAGCGTCGGAACTTTACATGGACGGACGTTAGTGATATACATGAACAAGAAAGGGGTATGTTTCTTGCAAACACAGGCTCTGTCTGATCAACTAAAAATACGGGGTACAGGCGGACAGCGTGTTCCATATTGTCGAGCCCGTTATCGACAAGATTACTGAGCGACCAAAGGCTTCCAGCAGTGGCCTTCTGCCTTCAATGCTGTCCCGCCGCAACAAATCGGATTGGTTCCGCACCTATCGCGACTTTTCTCTAACTGGGGAGTCTTATGACTTGATTTTTCTCAAAGCCAAGATCGCCGTGCTCTGTGCGAAAGGATTTGAAATCATGGACATGATCGAGTAGGTTCACTTAATTGCTTCGAATACCTCTCGCTCAAACTCAGGAATTTAGTCGCTTCAACTCTGTTACTATCCCCCAAAAGGATAATCCTAACTTAGGCTCCATCGCCCGGCGCTGCGAATCATGTCGACCACTGGGCATGTTCCGTTGCTCTGAAGATGAATTCCTTTTGTGCTACGATGGTGCGTACTGTAGAATTTATCGTGTCACTGTCACTCATCATGGTATCAGAGTTCGGTCTCTACGTTGATAAGCACGGAGTTCCGAGTCGCAACACTGGGCCCATTGAATGGGAAGGCCAGGCGACCAGGGTGGCTCTCCATGCACCGTACATCCTTCTTTTCGACAAACGTTTCATCGAGATTCGAAACATCGACACCTGCCGCTTGTCACAGATTCTTCCTGGTTCAGAGATTCAATGTGTCTGGGACGGGCGGGGGGCTGACAGCACTCCTGCGGCTATCCCTGAAGGCTCAGACGAAAATATGAGTCAGGAACCTCGAGTGCACGCTGTCATGAATGTGACGGAGCAGGTGCCAAATGTGCGTGTAAGAGGTGTTACCCAGCATGTCTTCGAATTGGTGCCAACCCTCCCCTTATACCTTCCTGGTGCTCTGTCGTCGCCTTACACCGTCCCTTACTATCCACAATCTTTTTCTCCACCACGATCGCCACCGTTGAGAGCGGGGTCGTTCAGGCCTTGATCTAGGGTTTTATGATGGATTTTAGATTCTGCTTTGTGCTCTATTTACTGACTGTCTACAGATTCTTCGTGTATGTCTACTGCGCATTAACATTTATTATCATTATTAGTTGAGAGGGACGTTCAGTACTTTCAGTTGGCCTTGCCCTGCGGAATATATGTTACTGTAATCAATTGCAACTTGAAGCGATCGTCAATTGGTCACACTTTGAACACGGCTTGTCTTCCTCCACATCAATGATCAATCCTCAACTGCCAGTGACCACGATAGAGTCAGACACAGCGTTTGACCTTGGACAAATGACTCAAGGTGACAGCGCCCAACGTCAGCCTGTGTATGTGTGGGTGTGAAGTTAGGCCCGGCCAATTCGGTTGGCAAGGAACCTTGACATGGCATATAAAAGGAGACCTATTTATTGCCTTGTCAATGTATATTGACACACCTACCTCATCTTGAACTCGAAACACTACGAGTTATATTCCCCATTCCACGCCATGAGCGACGAACGCCGAGTGAGTGCTGTTTGATGTCGAGATAAAGCTGTGGTATTGATATTGACCTAACGACTCAGCACTCATGTTGTGCTATCTGCGATGAATTCTTTGGGGTTGAAGGTGAACCTGAAACCGACGAAGGCTTCGAAATTGTCAAGAAGATTCCTAAACACGCTCCTACAAAGCCCAAATTCCCTCCAAAAACCCCACGTTTCCCAACCAAGGCTAAATGGAAGACCCTCGCCGTGGCGAAAGCTTTGGAGGAGCTGGATGAGCTGGTGCAGATATTCCAGAAGAGTGCAAACCGGCGAACGCCTGGTCCCATCTTTCATGCCCGTGTTAATTTGTGGCCTTCCTTCATTTCAGCCCTTCCCGACGAGCTGAAGAAGATGATGGGAGGTTGCAGCACCTGTCGTCAATTTATCGAAGCATATGGCGACCTCGGCGTCGTGGACGATGACGGAAACCTGGTCCCTGTCATTTGGCCTAACCTGGCTGAAATCGGGCATGTCCCCGACAGATACAGGGCGGCGGTCACCATTGTCCTCAACCAATTCTCTGGATGCGTTGCTGGGGATGAGTTCACTCTCGAGACGGACAAAGACCGGGCGTTAGGACAGGCGAGGGGTCGCAACCCTAAGTGGCGTCATCTTCATGTCGTCCTGGAGGATGGTCCTCTGACCGGCGGATTGAGGGATGGTCTTAAGACTGCGACCTCTTCCGCCATGTTGGAACGCGTTCTCGGAGACTACGACCGCAAGACAATCACCCACGCTCAGCACTTGATCTACGAAAAGCTGCCACACGCCTTCGCCCATAGGCCGGTCATTGACTTCCTGGAGGGTGTCCTGTGCAAAGCCGAAATGATGGAAGACCCAAACAAGCGGCGAAACACGATCATCAAATACTCGAGAATAGCCTGGCCTGGGTGCCTCTCGTCACTTCGTGGGGGCGTCGTTGGGCAACTTTTGGCCGATGTGGCAGCTGGGAACGATTGGGAACACATAGTAGCTCGCTGGACGTCGATGGCCAACCCTCTTGTGTATCTTCGACCCACGTCAGATCCAGCTGCTGGAAACGTTTTCGAGGCAGAGAAGATTTTTAAGAACCTGGGTTACACCAAGGAAGACCTGGTCCGATACTTCATGACTACCAATCAGGTGCCTCAATCCGCTATTCTCTGGTCCGATCCTGCCATTTGGAATCTTCCGCTTATGGATACTCCCAACCCCACGACGACTCCCAAGAGCGCTGGGATATTCGATTCCGTCAGAAGAAAGGGTGATGTAGTTCCCCTGAAAAATACCGACCTCGAACCCTCGAAGAGCGATCTCACAGACATTTCTTTCCGGTCATTCGCTCGAAGGGTTGTTCCCGCCGCAAAATCAATAGAGGTCTACCTCAAACCTGAAGTTCGCCTCGCCTTCTTTACCACCGGTGCTCCCGGAGCAAAATCCCCGTTTTCCTTCGGCTCGCCCACAAACACTGCTTCCTGGTATAACTGGAGTAAATTCCTCCCAGCTTCAAAAGGGAGAGTGAAGGCAGGATGGAATCCCGTATCCTCGATTATTTCCTTCCCTCATATGTGGGAGCACATTCCAGCAACCGATGCCATCTCCCAGTCTGAGGTCCAATGGCTCTTCTCCCGACATGGTATCCGGTATCTGTTCTGTATCAAAGGTGCAAAGGAAGAGCAGCGCATGGCCGCATCTCTCTTTCCAACCATCATGCGTGGAGAGTTCCACTGTGTGAGGAAAACGGTCGAGGCATTCAGCAATGAGGAAAAGGTTAGGGAGCCATTGCAGGAAGGGTGGGAGCAGCTCGGTGGGCTGGGCGGAGGCAATTCTCGATGGTCAGATATCATTGTGAGGGTGAAGACTGACGGGGATTGTGTTTGCTCCTATAAGATAACCCTTTTCGAGTGATTTTGCCTTTCAATGTATGATCCGCCAAAACGCTATTTATCACGTCCATTCACTGTTATATCATTCATGCATATATACCACAATCCTGCGGTCGCTTGCAACCACACCTCCTATGCGTTCTTATTCTTGCCCACACCTACTAGGAGAAACCATATCCATCCACTCCCGTTGTAAATTGCCATCGGACCGATCCCAAAAGGGCGCACCATGATCCCCATGAACATCGAGCAACTTTCCTGTTCCCCCCTTTGAGACGTGCGCCCAGCCTTTCTCGCGATGCTTGCAGACTTGAAATTGTGGAACGTTGTGAGGGAGCTCTGCGTCTTCAGATCTTCCTCTCAGAGGAAGATAAGCCCTGATGTCCACTATTGGTATATCTAAGAGCGCCCCACACCGCTTTGAATCGAAGTAGGGCTTCACATGCATCCAGCGAGTATTGTCAACAATGACCACTTGTTTGAGCTTCGAGGATCTCGAGAGAAACTCCAGGATAGCCGGTAGGTGGTACCTGCTCAGTTTGAGGTCATCTCCAGTCAAGTCGACTGGCCCATTTGACATTAGAAAGCGCAACAGCTCTGGGCAATCGAAGTAGGGTAGGAACGCGTCGGCGTCGCTAGATGCACTCAGCGTCAGAGAGCGAAGTTGAGGGAGACGCGTCCTGGTTATGCTGGCGTAGTTGCTGGGATCCGTGTCATAGTAGTTCGTCGGTACTGACACCGTTCCGAATTGAGCTTGTACTGCGCTGGTGCAATGAGATAGGACAGCGATGCAGTCGTGTAAGGTCGGGTCTCCCGAAATGCTGATATGGGTCAACCTGGCGAACGGGTTTCCGCCTGCCAGACTCCAGTCATTGTTGCGGAGATCCATCGTTTCACAGATGAATATTAGACGAAGTTGCTGTAGGGAAGATGAGTCGGAAAGAGCTTCCAGGAGTCCCATCACCTTGTCCTTTTGTGAAGTGCTCCCTACTCCCCCCGAGCTCGGGGGGACGCATATCTCGAGTCCGACGCGCCGCTTGAGGCTCCCTGCGAGAGAAGATGTGGGATCGAACAGTCGGAGCATCTCGTGGTGCGGGTATTTAATGTGGACATATGGAGCTTTCGTAGCCAGCAGCTCGTCCGGAAATTGGACCGTGGCTGACTTGCCGAAGAGAGCACACTCAAGGCGCTTCAAGGATGGCATGTGGGGAGAAGTGATTTGATGGGGGTTTACGCGTTACCCACTGGTGCTCGACTATTTATACATAATGCAGGCCCTCAGCGGGTCCAAGCGCACCTGTTGGCAGTGACATGCATGGCACAGGCACAGCACAAGACAACAATGGCCTATCACGACCAAGGGAGCTGCTTTCGAAGACAATGGCAATTGTCAGTTTGTTGGTGGTGATAGCGGTTCTGATGCCACGCAACCGCCGAACTGCAATAAGTTCGCATTCCTGAACACACACATTTGAAACGGATGACAGTCCACAGGAGCCCACACTCTCGTCAGATTATCTCATTCTGTTCAACTGTGACTTCGCCCAGGTTGAATATAGGCCGCAATTGTGTCGGTGTTCTACATCACGGAGATGTGGCGTCGACTTTAATTACCAAGCCTTCTGTGGCGCCCTGGGCGTCTATCACCGCGCTTAGACAGGCTTGCACTTGTTTTCGCTCACCGAGCAAAAAAGCCCTTTGAGAAGACAATATATGTAGGGATCGTGAAATACATAGATTTAGGGGAAGGCATATATCATAAAAAGATACTCGTCTCAATGCGCGATCTTCAACAATTGCAAGGTTCGGCGTGTGACTCGCGGAAGTCTCATCTTGTAGCTTCAGTTCCAGAATGCGGTACCCCACATAAGCGGCGAAAGGGAAAGTAGGGGAAGCCTTTGCATCTGATTTTTCCTTTTGTGCACAATGGTGGCTTTACCATCTTGCATCCCGTCGAAGTATAAACGTCCGTTGACGTCCTTGAATGAGGTATACTCACGGACGTCAGCATCCGGGTCGGAAGAAGATACCGAGAACTTGATCTCCGCTCTCAAAATAGCACACAACAAGGGAGATTCGGAGAAGTACAACCTTGCAAATTGCCAGGTTTCTTCGGTATGAATTGCCACTTGTTGAAGGAGAGCGCACTTTGAGAGGAAGCTGTTGATGATGGTGAAATGACGACTCCGCCGCGCCGCCAGTTCATATTTTGAAATCCTTTCGTCATTGCTTTCAGCCTGCTCAAAAGCGCCATTTGAGAGGGACAAAAACTTGAGACGGGGGCATTGAAAATGGCGAAGGAAGAGAGAAGCGTCGTTGCGAGCGCTAACTTTGAGGACGCGTAGATATTCGAGACGAGTTGGGAGGGTGCCAATAACATCGACGAAAGCACATGCGTGTTTCACGCCTTGAAACTCAGCTTCGAGAACTCCGGGGCAGTGAGATAGGACGGTGATGCAGTCGGGCAGAGTCGGAGCTCCCGAAAGATTGATGTGGGTCAGGCTGGAGAAGAACGCGGGTGCCTTTTCCACCAGACTTGTCCAATACAGTACCTGGGTGGTAGGTATTCGCGATTCTCCCCGATAGATCCCCGAGACACGCAGTTGACGCATGGAAGGTAGCCTGGATAGCGTTTCGACAAGTTGAGTGACAAAGACCGGTTGACTACCTGGACTGTATGGAAGCACAACTTCCAGACCTTCGAGACTAGTAATCGACTGAGCCAGCGATGAAGATGGTTTGAGGAGATCATCCAGACCAAGATGGAAGTCGATGTTGAGTCGAATAAATCGCCAACGCGGTGCAGCTGCAAGAACTAACTGATAAGTTAGGTTATACTCGGTCCTGCTGCCAGAGAAGGGGGGCTGAAATTCTCTCATGTCTAGCGACAGCTTTTTATTGCCAGACAGGGAGAGAACTTTTATCACTGCTAGCACGGAAGCATGTGCCGGAACACGAATAGACGTCCACGGTTCCTTGCACCCCAGAGAGATCCTTTGCCACTTCTTGCATACCTGCATAATTGCAGGAGCCTTTGTGACGTCCACTTCTTCCCCAGAAAGTGCGAGGGCGATAGCCAATATCTCCTCTGGAAGCCGATCGATAGGGCATTGTTGGAGTTGAAGCGTCTTCATGTTGAGCTGTCGATGCAGGGGATCTGAGCAAAGGCCTTTGGACAGGATTATGAGACAAGCCGCCGCCTTTTATCATTTTCGGAGATCAGGAGAGATACAAGATCCAAGCACCGCACCAGCCATGCGACGTCCAAGCACGATGACATTGACAACAACAATCAGCGCTCCGGCAAGAGGAGGTTATTGTCTCTTACTCTTTCAATTGTTAATTGTTAGTTGCACCTTTTGCCTCCTTTTGCACTGACCAGCACTGACCAGACTCGTTTGCCATGGCAACACGAGGCAAACTCGACATCTGAGCACTAGTAAGCTCGGCCGTTCGTGGCGGCTCATGGAGGAGTCTGAGCATGTGTTTTCCGAATGGAATAAGCGATCGGCCGAATGAGTAAATCATAAGGTATCTTGAAATTAATGATACAGGTTATATGTATAACATTTTTAAATGCACATTAGGTCCTATTGTAATGCCAGCAAAATGCAATGCATCGTACACTCCAGTTCGAAGGTTCGAATGTCCTCCTCCCTCGCTTAGATCCAGATAAGTTAAAAATACAGGAGGATCCGAAAAACATGCCTCCGTGATTAAAGCACGGGTCGGACTTAGAGCTTAGCGGACACCTTGACGAATGCCGCGTTCTTCTGCATAACCTCAGCAGCCTCGTTGATCATGTTGTCAACGATCTCCTTGGCAGGAAGAATATCGTTGATCACCGCGGAAACACGGCCCATAAGCCATGGTCTGAAGGAAGGTGGTCAGATTCACATGTGCCGAAAGAATCGCGAGGATGATGGAGCATACCGGGTCTCAGCGGAGATTTCAGGCCTCTTCTCGAGCTCTTGGATGTGGGGAAGGATACCCTTGGAAGTCAGCTCCTTGATCTCCTGACGCCTGTTCTCGTTCCAGTCTTCGATGTAGGCATTTTTCCGGACTCGGAGAGGTCGGCCGGTGTAGATGAGAGTGGTCACAGCATCCTCGTAGCCAGCGCTAAGGATGAGTTCCTTGTGCAACTTGGGGGCACCGGCCTCAACGGAAGCGACGAAACGGGTTCCGACCCCTAGAAGCCAGCGGATGTCAGCGAATCTCCAAAACAAGTAAACCGAGTATCACTACTCACAAACAGCCTGAGCACCCCAGGCCAAGTTGGCAGCCAATCCGCGACCGTCGTAGATAGCACCGGCACCGATGACATAGATGGGCTTGCCGTTGAGCTTAGAGTATTGACCCTTGCAGATGTCGACGCAAGCAGGGATCAAGATACTGGCAGGGATGTCACCAGTGTGTCCTCCACCTTCGCCAGCCTGGGCACAGATGATGTCACAGCCGGCATCAATGGCCTTCTGGACGTGCTTGGGGTGGCCGACCATGTTCATGACGGGAATACCGGCCTTGTGCAGCGCATCGACAGCGGACTTGGGGGGAATACCAACAGCGGAGACGAAAAGGCGAGCTCCCTCCTCAATGATGATCTGAATGAGCTCTGGGAGTTGACCTTTGGTGTAATCGTACTATGTCACCGAGTCAGGATGGCATATGGTGAGCGGCACTGCACGGAACTTACATTGGTCTTGCGGGCGTTGCCTCCGACCTGAGGAAGCAGGAGATCGACACCAAATGGACCGTTGGGATCCTTGAGACCACTCTTGATCTCCTTGATCTGCGAAGAAGATAGTGAGTACGTCGTACGCGTCAAAGTGTCCAGGTCTCGAAGCAATATGGATCGTCGGAGAGGAGAGCGCCCACACACCTGTTGGCGAAGGATCTTCGGAGTATAACCGATTCCACCCAAGACACCCATGCCACCTGCGTTGGTGACAGCAGCAGCAAGCTCTGGACCAGCAGCGACGTTCATTCTACACACACGACCGGTCAGTATATACCCAGTGCAGACCCAGGCTCGAGAGGACCTACCCAGCGAGCAGAATGGGGTGCTGGATACCGAAGAGCTCGGTAATGGGGGTAGAGATAGTAGCAACCATGGTTAATCGAGAGGGGAAGTGGATGTGCAGGTAGACGAGGTTAGTAGGACGAGAGCAACCTTTATATCACAAGGAAATGCATGATTATTTCAACCGGCGTTTCGTGGGCGTGTATTCCCCGAAGCACAGAGCGGCACTTTTTTAGCCGTTAGCCGGAGTACCCGGAACAGAATATGAATTTGGTTTTCATCACTTGCGGCACCCGACCTGGGGAAGCTCAGCAGGGGAAAGCTGGTGTTACATATTGGGGAAAATGTAAGCTACAACTACTAGTTGGCTGGTCAGAAGTTCTGATTCTCACCAAGTGTGCCTCAGGACATGAAGAAACATGCTAACAAATCACGGTCACTTGACGAATCACCAGGTCGCCAAGTTGCTGCCACTGAGGGGTAGCTGAAGCCGGGGTGGAAGGGGGGTATAAGATAGCAGGAAACATGGACTTAAAAATAATAGAGAATAGTAAAGTACTGTGCAGCGCGCTAGGGAATGTTGTTGGACAGCGATAGAAAGACGACAGCATGAGTGTATGGAAACGCAGTCCGACGATTCATAAACACGAACCGACATTGAATATGCCAAGGGCATGCAAATGCACGCGTCCATCCGAATATGCAAAACCTCCAATCATGAATCTGGGGTATTACCTCCTTCCTCCCCCTCCACTCTCCCTGCCGCTCTCATCAACCTCCGTAGTCGGGTGAGCTCCTCTTCAAGGGTCTTGGCCGTTTTCACCGATGCCTCCGTCTTCTTCTCGTTCTCCTCCAGCTGCTCCCTCATCTTCTGAATCTCGGCGAACCAGTGTGTCTCGACGTCCTTGCCCTTCCGCTCATCTTCTTCCCGTAGCAACCTCAACTTCTCCTTCCCTTCCTCCGTCTTCTTGATCTCCTCCACGAGCTCTCTATACTGTCGCCCCACTTTCTCTGCCTCCGCCTTCCACCGTGAATCCCTCTTCGTAATCTCATCCCGTAACCGATCCGTGTCGTGTTTCCAGGCCTCTATCAACCCCTTCATGCTGTCCCGCAGCGTAATATATTCCCGTTCACTCTTTGACGAAAGGGCTGTTGATTCGGTCAGCGCAGTCTCCATCTCCTTCAACGACTTCTTAGAGGTAGTCGTTTCAACCTTGAGCTGCTGTTTCAACGTTGTCGCCTCTGCCTCTGCCTTCCGCGCCCGTTCCAACACCTCCTGCAATAGCCTCTCCTTCCGCGCCACGACATTGTTAAGCCCCTCGTTCTCCAGCCTCAACCTCTCCCGACTCTCCTTGAGATCTTCAACTTGTCTAGTTAGTTGCGATACCGTCCGTTGAGAAAGTCGTAGTTGCGACTTGGTGTGTTCTAGTGCATTCCGTGCGTTGACAACACCCGTTTGGAGGTCCGCAAGAACCTTGGTCGTATTTCCCGGTGTAAATGATAGTCGCTTGCTCGGTGACGGGAGCGTCGCTGAAGATATGTCGGCGCTTGGATCCAACGGTGAAAGTTTTGCAGTTGCTGGGGATCGAGTAACTAGTCCTTGTCCTTCATCCGCTAACGCACGCGCGTTGCCTGTAAATGACATCGGCATTTCGATTAAAAACCATGCTGCCGGGACCTTGCAGGGCGAGTAAAACACACTTACCGACGGCAGATATCGGTATTCCTTTCGCCGTCAAGAACGGAGGGAGAGCGTGATGTCAGCAAAGAAATACGGGGCTTGGCACGAAGAGTAAACTCACGAGAAAGCGTTCTGGTTGGACTTGAATTCCGCTTGTAATGACCTTGTGCTGGCGGAGACGATGGTGATGCAGTGATACCGCCCGCGCCGAATGCTAGTGGCACACCCTCTCTGATAACGCCATTTTCACCATCCCCTGCGCTGACAGTTCCCTCCATCCGTCTCGGCAGAGGCAGGTTGGATTCAGGTCCTGCAATGCCCTGGAGTACGTCGTAACTTGACCTCCGCTTCATCTTTACGGCGGCGGATGCGGTGTTTGACGACGTTGATGATCCCTCGCCTACATCACGGAAGGAAGATGGAGGAGCGCCCGAAGCGGCTGGTGGCGATGAAGAGTAAGGGTAGGAAGAAGTGGAGCCGTTGTTCATTGCGACGTTATCGTTGAGTTCGTGATAGACTTCTGGTGCGTAAGGTCGAGGACCTGTCCGAACAATGTTTTCGAGACTGTTGAGCTGTGCCTGTTGGTGTCGGATCGAGTGTTTCAAAGTGGACATCTGATTGCGGACCGCAACTAAGCAGAGGGATGATGGTCAGCACCGAGTTGATATGGCATGGAGTTGGTCAAAAGGAGCGCGGTCAAGTTTCCTCCACCGCTCGTGCATTCTGCCGGCATCCGAAGCTTATTTTTTGTGTCTCGCAACGTCATGGACGTCCAAAATCCACGTGCAGTGCTGTCCAGCGAAAACAAGGAGACTGAGTGCTCACCTGGATCGTCTAGAGAGAGGGCCGGACTATGGGATCGTCTGAGAGAGCTTCTTGAAGACGACCGGGATAAAGAAGGCTCTCTTGGATAGAGCTTATGTGGGGTGAGATATGGTGAACCGGTAGTAGTGGCAGAAGCAGAATACCGATGGGCTGTCGCGTCTGGAAGTGGTGAACTCGGAACTCTGGGCGAAGAACTTGGCAAATTTCTGTTCACAGGCCGTGGGCTGCTCGCGCTTTTAATGCTACTGACACTGCTGTTTGTGCGGTGGTTCGAGTTGAGTGGAGGGTTTAAATTGGGGCCCGGGTCGTCAGCGGTAGACATTCAATCGTGACTTGTCGCTGCGTATCCTGTGATTGTAGTACCCCCCTCCAAGTTGCTATGACGAATCCGTCTGGTACGAGTTCCTGCCCCTCCTGGTGGTGTCAATGGGCTCGCCGACGTCAACCTGTACTAGGACTAGTAGCGTCGCTGCGCCGAAGTGCCTGGGTTTTGATGGCTCCGTGGCCAGCGCGTCAACGCGTCGTTTGGTATGAATACAGCAGGGGGACAATGCAGAATCGTGGAAGGGGTGGTCGACTGGTCGCTGGTGTTTGTTGCGCTGACGAGGCTGCTCGCAGGCCGTACTACAGGCAGAACGGTTCTGTCGTCCATTTCCGGCTTGCCATAAAACTGTTTGGCTGTGTTAGTATCTAGCGCCATCGCCTTCGTTTAAATGAATCACATAAGTAAGACGAATTCAACTCTCCAGCTTGTTCAGCTGAAAATGGTTCAATTCACCTCATTCAAGAATGACCATCCAAGCCAGCGACTCAAATGAACTTCTCATGAACGCCGACGAAGCCATGACTGCCCACGACCCACAGCACACATCTGCACCTCCTCTGCGAGTGCGACCATTGACGTCAAGGCAAGAGCGAAGATTGGTCACCTATCTCGACGAAAGATTCTTGCAGTGCACAAGAAACTTCAAGAAGAGGTCCCATTCTTTTATATATCATCCTTCTTTGACTCATGAACTCCTCGGCAATAGGGCGGAATTATCTTCGACCCTGCGTACTTTGCCAGACTACCTCGAAGAGATGCGACATCTCCTGGCCCTCATCCTCCAGATTCCACCGGTCGATCCATCCACCTCCCTAAGAATATTCTACCTCCTCCGTTTCACCGGTGACGCGCTATCGTCTATCCCTGGGTACAGGCTCACGAAATCTATATCTGATCCCCTCGAACCAGTGGAGTCTACAGAAATGTTCGAGAAAACAGCCCAGAACTCTCAGCGTATCAGAGATACTCTACGAGATATTCTCGACTTCCTCGACGACCTCGATCAAGCATGGCTTGCCGTCCTTGAAGGACAAGTCTGGGATCCAGAAACCGCGGAAGGCGTGAGCCTTCAGGTTGGCCTTCAACGGATCACAGAATCCAGTTCTCCTGATGGGAAGCTGGACGGACCGGCAGGAAACATGGACGTCGACTACAAAACCTCACCTCCCAGCCAAACCGATGTTACACGTCTTCGGAGCCTTTTGATGACTGGAGAGTCAGGGTTGGAAGAGTGGTTGCTGAACGAGAAGGTGGCTCAGCAGGGTGGCCAAGGAGATGATTTGACAGGCATGCTGGATAGGATGGGGTTGCTCGACGAGTTCGATGGCATCTTCACTCGAACTTTGGATTTTCTTGGTGGATTTGGGGGAAGTGATCAGCTGAATGAAAGATTAGGTGAAGAGGTTCCTATGGGTTCCTGCGGTGCCGTGCCGATGTCAGGACTCTCTTGAGGGTCATGAACGATTAGCCATTTCGTGTCAACTAAAGAAAGAAGTTCACAAACATAAACCCAGTCAGGCCCTCGTTAGCGCAGTGGAATCCGACTTCTATTAGGAATGGCGATCTGGCTCGGAAGAGACTACCTGAATTTACTTCAACGTCATATCGAATTCGCCAACCATTGACAGACTTACCCTTGGCTTTAAGCTCATCTTTTGCGCTTTGGAAGCAAACGTACGAAACGTTTCTGCAGCATCCCTTCATAGCCCATTAGCTGTTCCATGAATGCGGCCATAAAGTCATCCAACGTCGGTCTATAGATTTCATTCCGCTACGCGTGAAGGTGAGGAGAAAGCTAGCGGCAAACTCCATTCCAGCGGTCCTCTTGTGGAATAAAGTGACACTTGCTGTGGTCGAGTAGCCTGAGGTGCAGATTAAATGGAATCCTTCTGGCAAGCTGAAGCCGATCTCGACCTCGGAAGTCGATCCGGTTACCGTTTCGGGATGCATGCTGATGGATCCCCATTCGGACCGAGTTCAACTCTCAAACTGACGCCCACAACGCTTTCCATCGAACCTCAACCCTCTTAACCCTGCTCACTACATCCTAGCAAATGCCAGGATACTGTCCCCTCTGTCTCAAAGATCTCAAGGAGCCTGTTAGCATTCCTTGTGGTATGTCACCCGGCTTAAGCTTCCAACCGTCAACATTCGCGGTCGACCGCTGAACTTGTTTGGACCAAATCTAGGTCACGTCTACTGCGCATCTTGCATTGGGAACTATGCTACCGGGAGCGACAAATTGACCTTCAAGACGTATTGTCCACTTGCCACCTGTCGACAAGATTTCAACCTCTGTGAGTAGCCTCACCCAAAACTCCGTTGCGATGCGTCGGCTGATCGAGTACTAGTCATCCCTGATGTTAGTTCAGCACTGAGAATTGCGATGGTTGTCTAGACCCTTAGAACCTTCTACAGATTAATGCCCTTCCGAAGAAATTTCGCTCGTTCGTGTGCCAACCGATGCGGCGTGTACACCTAGCATCGTGGGGAACGGAAGAGGACCTTGCAAAGGAACGCGACCAATACAAGCAACAGGTGGAAAGCATGAAGCTTGCCAATGAGGCACTTGACGTGCGAGCAAACGGTCTGTCAGAAGAGGTTGAGAATTGGAAACGGATAGCGGGCGAACTCAAACGGCAACATGACGAAGAAAAGAAAAACCTTGAAGCCAGAATCCAAATCCTCGAAGACCGCGTTGCACAGTCACAAATTCGCCAAAGCCTAGAGTCGAACAAGCCTCTGCCATTTACACCACGCACACCGCACACACCACAAACCCCGCACGCATCAATAACACCACCACTGCCGATGCAAGACCCGGAATCCGTTTTGAGTCCGCGCTTGGGCAAACGACGTCGAACATCCAATGCTGAGGAATTCACCCCTGCTCCAATGAAAGCGCCAAAGACTCCAAAGGGCAAGAGCGCTAAAAGGAAAGCAACTGAGGCGGAGAACTCAGCCCAACCTCCGACACCTGCTCAAACAAGAACCACCCCAAGTACTGGCAAGTTCAGCGGTTTCAGGTTCGGATTTCGAGCCCCAAGTACATCGCTATTGGCGCTCCGGGGGCCACAGAAACGAGACTTTTCATTTACGGGAGATCGATTTTAGCATAGAAAGCCTTCGTTGTTTTTCTTTGAAGCTCTGGTAGTTTTCCACAATCATCCCATCTCTGAGACGTCGTTTCGATTCCCGGTGGTGCAGATATTTTGTAAATGGCATTTCATTCCCACGCAGGTCAGGTATCCCGTTCACAGCGTCCCGAAGGAGTCGACGTGGACATGGAACGTGTCACTTCATTTCTCTCCTTTCGCGACGGCGCGGTTTCTCCTTTACGCGGGGTTTGGCAGACGCTCAGTCTCTTGACTTTTAGATCTGTGCTCCGAGGAGTGTAAAGGCGCTGTTTCGCGATTCATTCTTGTGCTGTCCGTCAGGGTTCATGGTGGCGGTGAGTTCAAGAGTTTCAAAAACACGGTGACGGTGACGGAGTACTGAGAAACGGCGCTGATCCTCTCTATAACAGTCCTCGTAGTGATACGCAAAACGGAAACTTGGTATAACGCGTCGCCCATTAGGCTGACCCCTACGCTTCCCTCGACATGATGCTCGACGGAACCACTCTGCTTTACGGTGGCCTTTCGGTGATTGCAGTTGGGCTGGTCTTGGTGAGTTTCTCTCTCATACAATACGTGATGATCGCCCCTTCATCCTTGTTCTTCGAGTTACGGGCACCAGCTTGCTGGTTTGCGCTGCGACGAAGACGACAAACCCGGGCCAGGGCATGTTACCCTGTTCTGACTTCGTCTTTCCATGCAGTTTATGACTAAATACTGATAAGAGACTCCTCTGCACAGGTGTATATTCTTCTGCTACTATGGACTCCCCCGCCAATCCTTACGCACCCCTCGGAGTTGTCTTACCTCTCGACAAGCAATCCTAAAGAACCGCGACCTCTACCTAAGCTGGCAGACCCCGCAACGGTCGAGCTTAGCGTCATCGTGCCAGCTTTCAACGAAACTGAGCGCCTACCTGCCATGCTAGACGCAACTGTATCGTATCTAGAAGGAAAAGGCTGGCAAAACCTGTCCAGCACGACCACCACCGCGAAGACCCCTGCCTCCTCACTACCCGCTGGAAACGGAAACGGTTCCGCGAAGAAAAGAAAGCAAGCTTCAGGGTTGAAGCGCTCTTTTGAAATCATCATCGTCGATGACGGGTCTACCGATTCGACTTCCTCAGCCGCACTGTCCCTCGCTCGAAGCAAATACCCTCAAACTGACATCAAAATCGTCACTTTGGAGAAAAACATCGGGAAGGGTGGGGCAGTACGACATGGGATGCTTCACGCAGGCGGAGAGCGTCTCCTCATGGCCGACGCAGACGGGGCGAGTCGAGTTGAAGACCTCGCTTCGCTTTGGTCGCATATGGACACCATCTTGGATAAAGACGGCCGAGCAGTCGTCGTTGGCAGTCGCGCGCACCTCGTCAAGACTGAGGCTGTCGTCAAACGCTCGTTACTTCGCAATATCCTGATGTATGGACTTCACACCATTCTGCGTATAGTCGGTGTTGGCCACATCCGCGATACGCAGTGTGGATTCAAACTCTTTTCTCGGAGCGCGGCTCAACAGATCTTCCCTTCACAACATTTGCCGACGTGGATATTCGATGTCGAGCTGCTTTTGATTGCGAAGGCGCTGCGCATAGCGGTGGGGGAAGTTCCTGTGGAGTGGCATGAGGTCGCTGGAAGCAAGTTGAACGTGGTCACTGCGAGCCTACAAATGTTGAGGGACTTGCTGGTCGTGAGGATGAATATGGTCGTGGGCAGGTGGAAAGCTGGCGAAGGACCAGGAGTCACCATGGATGCGAGACGGGGCAAGAGCGATTGAGAGTGCGTTCCTTGTATTATGTACTTGTTCGGGGGCTCTATACCCTTGATAATAAACGTCTCTGAGCTAGGAGACTGCAACGACTGTGACCTCAGCTGGGATTTGCAAGCATCGCGCTGCTTTCCTCGGTAATCCGTCGCTGTCTGAATGGGTTTATGAACTATTCGGTAAAGTGGACAGACGACATGCCAGTGACAGCGACAGGATGTGACCCACTGGAGGAACACGAGGAGTGCCTATTGGGCTAAATGCGGGGCCTCAGGTGTCCCTCTCGTGCACGATTTGGGGAGGCTTTTGGTGAGTGGCAGGTTTGACAAAAGCGTCCATTTCCCGCGAAGCTATTTGGTCGAGATAACGTTGATTGAAGGATTAAAATGGCCACAGCACCCTCAAATTGAATTGCAACTTCAAAATGAATGGCAAGCTCGCGTCACGCTTCCCAACTACAGTGGAGCGTAAGCAAAGCGTTCTGTCTACTCCTCCTCATTGGCAGATAAGACGCATCGCCTTGCAGAGTCCAGTGACTCGTTGGTAAGACGAAACGTCCCAAAGAGTCGAAGAAAGACAAGACCCTGCCCCATGGCGGCGGGGCGGGATGCAGGAGTGGCCGTCCAGAAACGCCACCGTGACCTTTGTACCTAGCCAGTCAGCCAAAGTCGCCGTTACTCGTGACTATGAGGGTCTATGTTATTCAGAACTCTACCTCGTTCGGTAGGGTTATTTGGGGTGTTTGTCAATTCGTTGTATCAAACTAGAGCGATTCGGACGTGATCTATGGGGTCCCGAGTACCTCATGCAGTTCTTCAGCCTATAGGATGCCAGGACGGTGACCTAGTGGATCAAAGAGCGCTGGTGTAAAGGGTCTTCCTCCTCTATTTTTTCCAAGATCCGGGGTTCTTTGACAGATTTTTCTTTGAGAACGCTGCACCTGGTACCACAGCAGGCAGCGAAACACGAATCGGCGAGTGTGGGTCGTCGTATTTCTGTAAAAGTTGGAGTGACAGCGACGTGATAAGACACATACTACGTCGGCGGCGTTTGTCGCCCTAATGAATTGAGAAGGCCTCCCACTGCACACCTGCAAGGACGAGGAACGCCTTGGCGAGGCCGGCGGCAGCGTGTTATTTCGGTGGTGCTCGCATGGTCGCAGGCCCGGCTCGGCGTGGTCTGGCACCGCCCAGGGCCAATGCGCGTTCCTCAGCGTTCCAAGGGGTTCCACTTGGATGGCAAAAGATGGCAGAAAACTGTGAACTGCTTGTCAAAGATTTGCGCCACTTGGCTCAAATAGGCTACTGGATGGCTTTGCGCCATTGCGTGACCATATGGTGCCATGGCCCAGCGACTGCCAAATTGGGATGCCCATATGCTTGATCCGTCCGCACGAGCCGGAGTGATGTCCGCTGCTCCGGAGGCTCATGCGTATAAAGCTGTGTCTCACCGCAAGGTGGGTCACTACAAATCTTCTACCCATATAGTCCATCCCCCTCTGCACTATGCCTCAGATTCTCGACACCGCGCTCGACGCCGTCGGGCACACCCCCCTCATTCGTCTCGATAAGATTGCAAAGGCCAATGGCTTCAAATGCAACATGCGTATGTCCTCTCGGACCTTGCTTGAGCGCTTCTGACGCCTCTCTAGTCGCCAAAGTTGAATTTTTCTCCGCTGGAGGGTCCGTCAAGGACAGAATTGCCAAGGCCATGGTGATCGCTGCGGAGAAAGAAGGAAGGCTCATCCCAGGAAAGAGCGTCGTCATTGAACCTACCTCTGGCAACACCGGTGCGTCCTTCTGAGTGGCGCCTTTTTGAATGGACACAAACCCCTCGTCTTAATAGGAATTGGCCTCGCACTCGCCTGTGCGATAAAGGTAGCGCATCTCACTGAATTGCCGTTGTGAACGTGTACTGAATACGACAGATAAGGGGTATTCAGTAATCATCACCCTCCCAAACAAGATGTCCCTCGAGAAGGAGGCTCTTCTTCGCGCGCTTGGAGCTGAAGTAATCCGCACACCCACCGAGGCCGCTTGGGACTCGCCGGAAAGTCACATAGGTAGAGCCCCCATTTACTGCCTGGTAGTCTCGTGGCTGAATTCCTTAACGATCGCAGGAGTCGCCCAGCGACTGCAACGTGAAATACCCTACGCCGTTATCTTGGACCAGTATAGCAACGTACGTGTCCTTGGCTTTCCCTTCTCATGACGAACTAGCTTTTCCAACCATGACGTCTGTCTACAGGTTAATAACCCACTTGCTCACGAATTGACAACTGGCCCCGAGATTATTGAAGCCGTCGTATCGACCCCTTCAACGTCAGAACACCCCTCTTCTGGCAAAGTTGATGTTCTCGTCGCTGGTGCTGGCACAGGAGGTACCGTAACAGGTATCGCCCGAGCCATCAAGAAGACACACAACAAGGACTGCATTGTTGTCGGTGTTGACCCCGTATGTGCTATTCCCTTGCAGCTATCTCCGTTCTGACTCCTATTCAGAAAGGAAGTGTCCTCGCTGGATCGGGTTCCAATTCCCCCAGCGACAATGTCCAGTATACCGTCGAAGGTATCGGCTACGACTTCATCCCCGATGTCTTGAACTTTGAAGATATCGACCATTGGATGAAGACCGGCGATGAGGAATCATATGCCGCTGTTCAGCAGATTATGCGACAAGAAGGTCTGCTTGTCGGGGGTAGCAGTGGTAGCGCCCTTAGCGGTGCCTTGCGTTGGTTGCAGAGCGACGATGGACAAGAAATTGCCAATACAGAAGGACTGAATGTTGTCGTGTTGTTCGCTGATGGGTATGTCCTAAAACTTCTCGATGAAATTTTGGCTGAACATTAGCTACAGAATCCGGAACTATATGAGCAAGCCGTGGTTCCTGCAGATCGCGTTGGAGGCTGAGCCATCGCCCATGGCTGGTGTTATCGCTGGCATCTTGGGCAAGGAGAAGACCGCCAACGTCAGCGTCAAGCTTGCGGAAACGCCTGCTTCGACTTCAGCAGCGGAGAGGAAACCATCAGTCACACCTTCGCTTCCTGACCCAGCTGCGCGCTCTGCGAGTCCCCAAATCGTTTCTCATTAGGTCGATTTTAGATTCCTGTTGGACTTTTCCCTTCTGTAGTTCAGGCTGTACAAATGTTGCTCCTACGCTTTTGCTTTCTTGGTTGATACATGGAGTTCCTAGAATCTGTAACCATTTGAATGAACGAGTTTCCATACTTTGCTTCGTCGTTCGTTCTTTTGAGCCTCCAAACGTCCAACCTTTCCTCCATTAGTTTTGTCAGAGCAGTTGCAAGGTGCGATAGCGAATGATCATGAGT
This sequence comes from Candolleomyces efflorescens, assembly GCA_027579765.1. Lineage (NCBI taxonomy): Eukaryota > Fungi > Basidiomycota > Agaricomycetes > Agaricales > Psathyrellaceae > Candolleomyces > Candolleomyces efflorescens. The sequence continues at coordinate 29,177 of JAMZDL010000162.1, forward strand.
CATATTGTGGGTCGACTACATAACGAACAAGATATAGATAAATGCGATGGATAATGTAGGCAGGTCTGAAAGGGGAGACTTATGTCGATAAAAAGCCACTCCAATATCTCGCGGCCATCCAAAGGTTGATTAGACCAATGAATTCCGTAGCTCTAGGCACTTCACCAGAACCGAAAACAGCACTGAAAATTTGCTGCTCGGGCAGAAATAGGCCAGGGAGAGATAGTTCAGTCGAGATGGTCGAACATGAAGCACAAAAAAACGAATCAAAAGGTAACGTATACGACGAAGGGAATATTCATTGAGGTTGTCGTCCTGGAGGAAGAAGAATGAGCAAGGAAAAGGCGAAAATTTCCAATTTATGTTCGCGCTGAAGACAAATAATGCCAAATAGGCGCCTCGCGAAATCTTGGCAAGGCGAGCGGAGGCTTTAGCCGAATCACACAGAGTCCTTTGGACTTCGTTCCCGTGTTCCTGTGCTTTATGTTATTCTTTTCTCTTCTACCACACCTTTGAAAGCGGTTCCGCCGCTGCAGAAAGTGCGTTGAGAGCTCAAACTAGTTGACAGAGAGGCCGTCTGACTGTTTTCTCCTCGACGGCGAAAGCTTGAAAGATCTGACGACACGGCCCCTCATGAACAATCTCAAGTCTGTAATGACTGCGCTGGAAAGCAGCAAGATCAAGGAGCGTCAGGAAGCCATTCAAGCCTTGAAAACGACCTTCTCCAACGACAGGGTCATTGAGAACCTCGGCCACGACCCGAAGACATGGCTCCCGATATATCGAGCCCTATTCACGGCGATGTCGACTGAGAGGGCAGCTTTCATAAAGGCAAGACAGAAAACGGGAAAGGGTGCAACGGAAGCCACCATTACCAAACGGCTCGAAGACATCGCGAAGACCGTACGGTTCCTTCTCGAGCGGACCACGGAGCTCATGAACTCCAAAGTGCTACAAGCGGTGCTTGACCATCTCACCAACATGTTGGTGCTGGATCGTGGGCTTTTCAGGCCTGTCGCTCTAGACTACCTCAAAGCGCTAAAGCACATTGCGAGTTACCAACCTCACCTCGATCACCTGGAGCACGCCACATGGTTGAGATGCGTAGAGATTTGCTTCAACGTGATATTGGGGGATCCATTATCGATGAAATTCAACGGTGACACAGCTGAACCTAGTGAGCAGTCATCCAACGGCCCGTCTGGCTCAGAAACCGAATCCCGGGTTGGAAGGACCTCGAGGAAGCGAGCGATCATCTCAGACGATGAAGACGAACTCCCACTGCCACAGCAACCCAAAGCGCGTCGCCATAAGATCTCCGTCCAGCTAGAACAGGTTGAATGCGCATCACTTCTGTCTACCCTCCTTCGGTCCACCAATAGTCCAATCAATGTTCAAGAGCCTCCAAAGACAGAAGCTGACGAAAGCAAATCCACTCCACCTCCCGACTATTCCTGTGTTCCCTCGGCCATCCTCAGGCGCCTCCGCCGTTTCCTCCAGACTTATCCATCAGAGTCCTCCCTTCTTCACGACTACCTGACCTCAGTATCCCTTACACTCGATCATCTCGCCTTGAATGCCGTAAGCGATGTGCGGTCATTTGCCCAGGGGACTTGGAAGGGGTTCGTGGATTTGTGGGGAGTCAAAGACAGGCGGCTCAAGGAAGAGCTTGTCGTCATCATTCGGAGCCTTCTGCCCTTCATCACTGCTGAGCAACCTGTTGAAGCAAGAGCCCTGGAGGGCTTCGACGTTGCTCAAGGCCTTCTCGACCTGTGGAACGCTCTGGATGGTGAAGCGGAGAATCGATGGGGCGTCAATGGATTGAAAATCAATTCTATCCGTCTTGAATTGATGGAGCCAGGAAACCCTTGTGCTTTGGACGTTGGGGACAACCCGTTCGTTGCTACCACCTTCCGCTCCGGTTGGAACTTTGATTCTAGCCAGGCTTTGTCGTGGGCAATTCTCGAATTGCATGCTGACTGCGCGAAAGAGGTGAGTTCTGCACCGTCTGCTTCTGCATGTGTATACTTACACTTCTTTTTCAGCTATTCCAGTTGTCTGAGCGTACGCACGGCACGACGCCTCGTGGAAGGGGAAAGCGTACCAAGATGTTCAACCCTATTGCGGCCCTAATCAACTCGAGTCACGACCCCAATATCAGCTCACAAGTCCGGTGCTACCGCCTCCAGGCATTACTCTTCTTCATCGACAGACATTGGAGCGTTCTTCATGAAGCCCTCAGGCACGATCTCGTCCGCAATACCCTCCTTAGTCATATGACTCATTCCGACGAAGACACGCAGATCTGGGTGTTCCTCAGCCTAGCAGCGGTCGCCTTTGCGGAAAGGTCTTGGGTGGAGGGGAATCCCCACCTTCTCTCACCCTCACAGCAATTGGAAGTCATGAACGCCACGACTTGGGATGGTGTATGGAATTATGCCGTCCGCCGTGCTAGCACTCCTGGATTGTGTCGTGCAGCATGCCATCTTGCACACGCTCTCCTTGTTTCACTCTTCAGATTCACCCCTCCATCCGGACACATTTTCCTTACTTCCCAGCAAGTCTTGTCGGAGATCGAGACCATCGGCAAGGACCTCGACGTTCAAGGCCCATCGTACCCGTTTGACTCGGTGTGCATGTTCCTGTCGAAATGCCTCCGCATCGCCGCCCAAGATGTGCGACTTTATCGTTTGCAGCTCGAAGACAAGGTATCCCAGTGGCTGGCTGACGCCTGGACTGTCACTGGTGATACGAGGGACGCTCCGCTTCTGAACACAGTCAGCGACGTTCTGTTGTTGTTGGAAACGGTCAGCGGGTTCAGCAGGCAGTACGACCTAGTTTGCAGGACAGCGTTGCCGATATCTCCTATCGTGGAGAGCATGAAGATGGAGAAAAGGAGCAGTGTCATCCGAAATTTCCTCTTGTTCGCCAGGCTGACCCCATCGACTTCGGACAAGCTTGCGAAAGCGCTCACACAGGACTTTCCCCCCCAGAGCCACACACCCGACGCTACACGTGCCGAACCCACCGCCCGCGAACGGAGGATCTCGTCGTTTTTGAAGCGGATGCTCGATGCTGTCGCTGTAGATTGGGAGGCAAGAACAACAAACAGTGGTCATCCCTCTATCGAAGTTGCTCGCCGGGCTCTCGATTTTGCAGTAACCGCCCTTGCGTTTGAGTGTACTCTGACCATCAATTCCACCCAGTCACACCAAGCCGTCCTTCGAAACGCAGGAAAGCTCCTTTCGACCATCATCTCATTCTCCAAAACATCTCGTTGGACAATCGCCGAAAAGATGTCGCTGATCCTCGGGATTGAATGCCTTGCTGCCACCTCGTGCCCCGTGGGCGACCTGCCATGGGATGGTATCGCCCCGTCCGACCCTGAAAACGACGGAATCATGAGGTTGAACAGCAGACAAGACCGACATGATTACTTCGAAGTGTTGAAGCATCGAAGGAGTCCTTTACTGGATGCCATCTGGAAGTCGCATGACGTGAGTGGTTTCCTCGCCAGCTAGACGGCTTCCTTATGATGCATTTTAGCTGGAGAAACCGTTGAAAGATGTTTCAAACACAATTCGATCGATAGTGGAGGCCGCCAGCTCTGACCAGGACTCGGCTGGTGAAGCAACAGAAGTCGACGATCACGATGGTTTTGGACCTATTCGGACTGCAGCGTCTGCCGCCACTCCGAGCGTTCTTCTTGCCGACAATGGTTTGCTTCATGGCCTTTTCGAGGTCTACATACCAATCCTTTCCCGTGGTCCCTATCTTCAATCTCCAGCTTCATCACGCCACCCAACGAGAGATCGCCGCCTGATCGAGTGTGTTATCGAAGCCACCCACACGAACACAAAGTGGTCCATCATGGTCGCTCCCATCCTCTCGCGTGAAATCGAAATGGGAGCACTGGAGTGCAACGTCAAGCAGTTCACCGGGCTGCTTCAAGCTCTCGGCAATTTGCTTCAACTTCATGCGTACAGCCGTAGCCAACCGCTGCAAACCGCGTTGGTTTACCTCCTTCAAGCGACGTTGTCCATCTGGGCAACCCCAAGCACCATCGTAGACAAGGATTTGAAAGACGACATGTATACCATTCTCAAATGGATTTCTCGCGCTGCAAAGCAAGGAAACCTACAAGCGTGGAAGACACGAGACGCCTTGGCCCAACTTCTGGAGAAATATGTCGATTCCGATCCCTCCGAGTCTCAGTGGAACAGAGCGCGCGGGTTTATGCCACTGGATCTTCTAATTGAATTCGTTCAGGACGAAGACATTCGAGTTCGCTTTCGAACAGGAATTGCACTCCCTCATGTATTTGTAAACTCGGAACACTGTCGACAGGATCTAGATGGGGAGTACAATCACCTCAAGGACTTCTTTCCACAAGACATCTATCAGTATGTCACATCTCTTTTCATCAGCATTCCGGCTCAATATCTACTCGTACCAGCTACGAAAAGATGGCGTCGAGGTTTTTGACCCTCGCGAATTTCATGGTCGTCAGTTCGGCGGTACGAAGGGGCCCTTACTGGCATTTGCTCGAGACCCACCAGCTCAATTCCGTGTATTCCCGACACATCGAAGCATCACTGAAGGCTGTCGTTGCAAGACTTGGGTTGCCATCATTGGCTTCGCTCTTTGAAGCGTACGCATTCCAGTTGGCCACGTCCATTGTGCAACAGGGGAAGGATTTCTTGGCTCTTCCTCCCTTCCTTTTGGGGTACGAGGACAGGAAGCAAGCTGCAGCAGCTTCCCTACGCGCGTTTGTTCCATCTTATATCATGATGGGAAGGCCGAAGGATTTTGAAAGTCACTGCAGACTTGTGGGAAAGAGCGAACATGATGCTGCTGGCGAATGCCTTGGGGACATTGTGGGGTTGTTTGCTACGGACTGGTTCGATAGGAACAAGGACGGCAGTGCCAAAGACATGGAAGTAGAACTCAAACGCTTCTTCCAAAGCGAGGATGCCTCCTTCTACGCAGAGCTGCAATCCAACATGGACGGAATCACAGCGTCGATTTTGCAAGCCTTAGGCGATCAAGACTACTCCGCAGAGGGGCCTATCAATATGGCCATTCTCAGGGCAGATCCGAGTGGAAAAGCAAGTATAGTATTCGCCATATTGACCCGTTATCGACACCTTCATACCTTCACGTCTCACCAACCCAACCTGCCAATTTACGGTGCAGCCAGTCTTGTCAGGTCGCTGACGTGGCTCTCCAGGCGATCGCAACAAACACTCGGAGCGGCAACGATATATCACGTTATTCATGACCTATTCTCTCGAATTCAGAAGACGCCCCTTATCAATGAAAAGTGTCGGCTCATTAATGCCCTCTGTATGTGGATCGCTTTAAGGCACGAAGAATTGGCCGATTCTACCATCCTTCACACCCTCTTACATGGCGCCACGTCCCTCCTTGCCCAGCCCGACCTCGCGCGTTCTGCGCAGTCGATATTAGAGTGGACTTTCCGAACCTACCGGAAGCTCAAGGCGGCAGACAAAAGACTCTCCCGGATCCTAGTCCGAATCTGTGCGATCGCCCACGACTACTCGACAGAACAACAGGATAGCACCCTGTCGCGCCTCGGGAAAGATCTCTCGAAATGGATCGACGAGCAGGCTCTGCTTTTGAGCGAAGTTCCTGTTGTCAAACCCCTGGTCAGCCGGGCACTGCCCGCCTGGCCTCGCGACCCCTTGCAGGCTCTGACCGAGTCGTGCAGTGACATCCAACTGGGGCAGTTGTCGGAGATCCTTCAAGATGAACACACCAGTTCAAACAAATTCAGGATTGTCCGCCGACTCAAAGGGCATCTCTCGAGTGACGAGATCAACTTCGAGGACAAGGCGTTCTGGCGACTGAAAGAGTGCATACCGCCTTCTCAGCAGCTCAGGGAGGAGGATGCTATGGCGTTCACCGACCTCTTGATTCAGAACTATGGGCGGATCAACAGCCTTACCGCAGAACAGCCCCTCCTTCATTCCATCAGGACCCGTCAAGTTCGCCTCGCAGTTGCCAACAAGAGGACTGCAGGAGAGGATATAATTCTCTACGGTCGTGACGCCATTATCCATGGGCTTATCATGCTGCTCGAAGATGAATCGCCCACCCTCGTCCACGCAGCATACAGTACCCTTCGACTCATGATGGCCACCTTAACTTCCAACGTCGCTCCTCTTCAAACTTGGTCCCCAGAACATCGAGCAGAAGCAGATCTCCTTCGCGCATATCCTGGACAGCTGCGAATCCACGCTGACCGCAGCCTGTCCCCTTTGCTCACCTCCGAGTATTACATGGAGCTATGTTCGAAGTTCTCCCAATGGGTGACCACAATGGCGACCTTCATTGCCGACATTTTGGCTTCAAAAAATCTTTCGTTTGGACAGCTCAATCAGATCATCTCTACTGACATCTCCACTGCTGAAGAGGTCCTGCCTGTTCTCATCATTTGCCTCCTTCAATCAGAGTCAAGGAATGTTACGGAGACAAGTTCGAAGGACATACTCTCCGAATACTTTGCAAAAGTCCTCACAGCGCCAAGCGTCTCGCTTGCGACAGTCAAATGTGTCGTGGATGTTGTGATCCATCTACGCTATTTTAGGAAGGACAAAGACATCCTTTCATGTAATCTGTGGCTAGATCTCGACTTCTTGCTATTGGCGAAGAACGCAGTCCGCTGCGGAGCATACACTACTGCCCTTCTCTTCTTGGAATTGGCTGCCGAAAGTGGATCCTTTTCTCCCGCCGATTCCGCCATCGCTGAGCAGATTCAATACGAAATCTACGCGCATATCGACGAGCCAGACGGATTTTACGGAATCCAGACCCAGAATCTTCAACAATTCCTTATCCAACGTCTCCACCACGAGCAGCAATGGGACAAAGCCTTCCGATTCCACGGAGCAATGCTCGAAGCGCACTCGGCTAATCCCACCTCTGAAGACATGTCAGGCCTCCTTCAATCCTTCCACTCCTTTGGCTTCAATCGTCTCGCCCTCAAAACCTTGCAGGTGTCGGACGCGCGGGCTGTCTCCAATGAGACGGCAATGTCGTACAAGCTTGGATGGCGATCTGAGACTTGGGACTTGCCCGATCGCGATGCCTATACTCCAGGTGCTCCTCTGTATAATGCGATACGTGCCATCTACCGCGAGCGCAACTCCAGGACGGTTGAATCGCTCCTTACGCGATCACTTTACAAAGAGATGGATCAGCTTCGAAGTCTGGGAATCGAAAGTATAGCGGAAATCAGGGGAGTTCTGCAGTCGTTGATGTGTCTGAATCAGCTGGTCCGGTGGAGTAATGGGGCCATGGCCCAAAGTCGATTGGCGAATACTATCGACATTTCACAGATGAACGATTTCACGGTCATCAACCCTGAGTTCGAGTGAGCATCTTTGCTTCAATGTCGGCATCGTCTCTACTGACGGTGCTATCGCTATTAGATTTTCAAATCTCGAGAATATCATGTCCACACGAATAGCCCTGGTTCGTTCCATCCGACAGAAAGAACGTCAGCACGAAATAGGCAACATTGTAGCCCCCTTTGTCGAAGGTCTCTCGGAATTAGAGAAGAAATGCTTGCTTTCCTTGTCCAAGGCCGCGAGGGAAGCTGATCAGACACAAATCGCACTCAATTCCATCGTTCGGGCCCGAAGTGTCGAAGTGACCTCCTCAGCCGAGATATCAGAAGAATACGCAAACGTGCTGTGGTCGATGAAAGAGCCGAAACTCGCAGTTGTCTACCTCAGTGATATGCTGAAGCAGACACAATCAGATTGCAGCCAGCGTCGAGCTAACTTGTTGTCGAGACTAGTAAGCATCCCGATCGATCAAACATTTTATTCCCTTTCCACTTAGCGTTTTCGCCACAGGGAACATGGACTTCGGCGGCATGCCTAGAAAAGCCTACAGAAATCTGGCAAAACTACTTCATTCCGGCAAAAAAGGCGATGCAGGGTTTCGTATCCAGTGACCCCAATGATGCCGCAGTTGTGTGCCATCTATGCGCAGAATTTGCGGACAAGCAGTATCACACCATCGTCACATCACCTGAAATGGTTCGCCGAAAGGTCTACATCGAGCGAAAGACTAGGGAAATCGAGGAGCGTGAGCGCAGTTTGTCCCAAATGAGGGCAGGAACCAACGAGTACGACAATGAGAAAAGGGCTCAGGGCGATGCTATCAAGCTACTCACTAACGACAGACAAACACACAAGGAACAAATGGCGGCACACGACGAGTTTTTGAAACAGGCTATAGACCTATATTCTCAAAGTTTATCCCTGTCTGATGCTTTCGACGACGATGCCCCACTGAAGCTTTCTTCTCTTTGGTTCGCCAATTTTGACGATGAAGTTGTCAAGGGCCGCACGCTGCAATTGGCTTTGGATCGAGTTCCATCCCATAAATTCATTTTCCTGGCTGTAAGTTTCTATGCCTTCGTACGGGCTTGAAGTTTCTGACAATATCATGTCTACAGCACCAAATCACTGCGCGCATCACGAATGCCCGGGTGCCTACCCAAGAGAAGAACCAAGAGCAACTCCAAAAGCTTGTGATGCGCATGTCCCAGGAACATCCGTTCCACATTCTGTATCACCTGTACTGCCTTCGAACGTACCAAACTGCTCAAACCAATACCCAATCTCAGACCACCGGCCAAACGCTGAAGGATCGCAGCATAGCAGCAGAGGCTGTTTTGGACAGGTTGCGCGAAGACTCTGCAACCGGCCCTCGTGTCAAGGACGTTGAGAGGGTCTGCGATGCCTATGTCGAATGGGCTAATGAACGGATCGACGTCCCTAAAGGCCAGAAGTCGCATCCATCGGTACCTAGCAACATGAAGATTCTCAAACTCTCCAAACTTAAAGTGCCAGTATTGACTGCCCGCATGGAGATAGACCCGACACTCCGATATAACAGTTGCGTCTGGGTTGAACGATACTCAACCAAGTACAATACAGCCGGGGGCGTGAATCTCCCAAAGATTTCTACCTGCTATGGCAGCGATGGGATGGAGTACAAGCAGCTGGTATGCTCTGATCCAACTTTGAAATTTCGGTTTTTCCTGATCCCTTTTCGTTATATCACAGTTCAAAGGGAGGGACGATATGCGCCAAGATGCCGTCATGGAGCAAGTCTTTGCGCTAGTGAACAAAGTTCTTTCCGCCGACCGCGAGACGAGCAAGAGAAGCCTGAAAGTGCGAGGCTATAAGGTAATACCTCTTGCAGCTCAGGCGGGGGTTCTGGAATTCGTGAATAATACGAAGCCCCTCCGGGAATGGCTGCTTTATGGACACAAAGTGTTAGTATCGTTTCCTTCCGCTCTGCCTACACAGCTAAGTTGGTGTGCACGCAGGTATCGTCCCAACGACATGGACTACATGACTGCTTCCAAGAAAATCGGCGAAAAGTCCAAGAGTACTGCCGAAGAAAGGCTCAGGGTGTACAACTACGTCCGAAGCAAATTTCAGCCTGTTTTCCGCCACTTCTTCACAGAGAAGCACAAGAATCCTATGGCTTGGTTCGCAACTCGCCTTCGGTACACTCGGAGTGTGGCAACGACATCAATTGTCGGTCACGTCCTGGGGCTGGGTGACCGACATACCTCCAACATCCTGCTGGACAACTCGACTGGAGAGGTCGTGCACATCGACCTCGGAATAGCTTTCGATCAGGGGAAGCTTCTGCCTATTCCAGAGCTCGTTCCATTCCGCCTTACGCGCGACATCGTCGATGGCATGGGAATATCAGGTACCCAAGGTGTTTTCCAGCGCTGCGCGGAAGAAACATTGCGTGTGCTCCGGGAAGGGTCTGATATTATCATGACTGTCTTGGAGGTATTCAAATATGATCCTTTGCATTCATGGTGAGCAAACCGACTGGGCGTTGGGAGCCTGCGATGAACTCACGGGTGTTTTGTCATGCAGGACTATAACTGATTTGAAGATCGAGAAGGGAGGACAAAACCTCCCCGAGCAGCATCAGCGTACACCTATCAACGAAAACGACCGCTTCAACAGAGATATCGGTATCGGGATGAGCAGCAGTAGCTCTGAAGAGGCCGCAGATCGGGCTCTCAGTTCCGTTGCGCGCAAGTTGGACAAGAGTCTCAGCGTTGAATCAACTGTTAGCGGCCTGATTGCTGAAGCTACGGATCTGCAAAATCTTGCCGTCATCTTTTCAGGGTGGGCACCCCATGTCTAGTCTCTCACAATAGTACAATGCTTCTGCTTCCGTTGAATCGTAGTAACTTATACTCCGGAACGAATTACTTTGCTGTAGCCATACTTACTCATCGCATTCTATTTCTGACTTTTACGAACAAACTCACTTGTCAACACTGTTCCGTTTCGCCTGCTGCACTAGATTCTATTTTAGCTATCGATCTTTTCATTACATGGAGTTCATAACCAGCAATTTGTATTATATACATAGGTCACCGAGAGATTTCATTCTTCTTTCTTTCTGTCTTTCAATGCTTTCAACATCGATAGGCAAGGTCGCGATTACAGAGGTAGGCGAGATGGAAAAAGAGGGGGGAAGAGAGATGAAAAGAAAGGTATAGTTCTGAACACAACTGAGAACTGTACAAGGAAAGGTAGGGGAGGAGGAGAAATGATCATCGCCGGCACCTGTGGACCACGGATGCATAGATGTCGTTGTCTTGTTCAAAGTGTCCACCTAAATGGAGGGACAGACAGCAGTACTTCCGACTAACACAGGCCGACAGGGATCAAAAGAAAGAATTTAAAACCTCTGCTGCTTGCTGATGATACAAGTGAAGCAAGTAAGGGGGAGGGAAGTCCGCAGCGAAGGAAGGGCGATAATGTACGAGGGAGAAAAGGCATAAGACGACGACGGGCATAGAAAGAAAGAATTTCGATGTGGTAATATATCAGAGATGGATGGATGGAGTGACGACGGCGAACAGTGTGTGACAACATGACAAGAAAGGAGAAAACAAAACCAATCCATCTTCGCATCGCATTTGAATGTTGAGTTTAGGAGTTTCATATACTGGGATCGCCAAGGGAGATATACTATACGAGATGTGTGCCACAGCCTAAGACTAATAGATAGACGCGGGTGATTTATTTCCTGTGTGCAAAGTTTTGTCAGTCTGAGTTCTGGCAAAAACAAGAGGCGCTCTCACTTGTTTTTCGCAATCTCACGGGCAGCCTTGATCAATGGGGAAAGCGTACGAAGGGGTTCTGATAACTTGAAGAATGGGTGCTGAAGGATATATTAGTCGTTGTCAACAAAAAGATGCATAAAAAACTGATGGTGGAAACCTACCTGGAGCAGTTCTGTCGCCGAAGGACGTTTCTCAGCATCCACCTCCAAGGTTTTGGCAAGATAGTCCGTGAAGACAGGCGACAGATTCTCAGGGTTCGCAATAGTCGGAGTCCCGTTGGTCGCGATGAGGTACAAAGCCTTCAAGGGATTCTGGTTCAGGTATGGTGGTTCTCCCTCGATCATTTCTGCAAAAGGTAATAATTCAGCCGGTGCCCTGAAATCAACGAAGCCCACATGGCTTGTAGGATCAATCCGAGTGACTCACCAATAGCCATGATTCCCAAGCTCCAGATGTCGACCTTAGGCCCGTACTCCTTGCGAGTAACAACCTCCGGGGCCATCCAGTATGGTGTGCCGACCATTGTCGTTCTCTTGGCATGGCCATCAGAAATTTGGGCGCAGAAACCGAAATCGGCTAGAGTGAAGAAGTGGTTAGTTATATCACGTCGCAGACAAATTTTCAGACACGAGGTAGAAGGAAAAAGTGCCACTCACTCAGCTTGATGTCCCCAATCATACTGAGCAAGACGTTGTCACTCTTGATGTCACGATGAATCACACCGTGTCGGTGAAGGTGTTCCAAGCCTTGACATGTTTCCCGCGAGACCGCAGCAATTTGGCCTTCGGTCATGAGGTTCGCAGTGACGACGTCAGTGAGAGAGCCACCCTCCATGTACTCCATGACGACCCAAAGGTCGTTCTTGTACAAGAAAGAGTCGATGTAATTGACAATGTTGGGATGTCTCGATGATCGCATGACCAGGATTTCGTTAATGATCAAGTCTTTCTTTGGTTGCTTGTCGAGGTCCATTTGCTTAATGGCGACCGACATATTCGTGCCAACCTGGTAGGCCGTATATACGCCTCCAGAGGCTCTATAAAATCAGAATTAGACACTGAATTCATCGAAAGAAGACTGCGGACGAACCCTTGACCAATCTTGACCAAATTCCTGTACAACTTTGTAGGATCAGCATCAGTACAGATTTGCTGCAAACGCCGAATGATATCCTCGTCCTTCGCCTTGTCGCCCTTCTTCTCTCTTCTCCGTGGAGTTGCCACTCCGGAGACCTTCGCAAGGTTGGACGCTGCAGGACTTGGTGCCTGGTTCTGGGAACGGGGGTCCCGGCCGGGCTGGCCAGCACTCTGAGACTGCTTCAGGGTAAGATCTGTAGCAGATGATCCAGGCGATGGCTTCGAGTACTGCTTCTGTTGTTGCCCGGCGAAGTTGGGAGCGCCATTTCCAGTTCCAGAGGCTCCAGCGCCAGGCGATCGACGATCCCGAGTGGTATTCGAGCGGGTAACGTCTGGCTTCGTCGGTTTTGCTGGGGTGCGTTGCGACGTAGATCGATCTAGAGCTGGTGTAGCGGTAGTCGGCGGTGTTGGGGCAGGCCGATAAGCGGTGGGGCCATTGGGGGCTGATGATGAGGAAATACTTTGTTGTTTCTTTGGTGGTGGCGGTGGGGAGCGCTATCAATCAATGTGAGAGCAGGCGGAAGCACTTGAACAAAGAGGCTTACAGGATTGGCAAAGCTGTCGCCGGCAGCAGCGCCATATGTGTCGGTTGTTGGAGGGCCACCCACGTTCCCGAGTTTATCCCACACATCGCCATGGCCTTCTTGGTAGAATTTCACAATCTCCATAACAGCCTGGGGGTTCTTCTCCTGCTCGGAGCGGGATATACCGCTCTCTTGCAGTAATTGCTGCCATTCCTTGGGAAGGCCGGTGAACTCACCGGTCGACGAATTGAAACCGACGTGTGTGAGGTGAACTGGATCGTAAGGCGTGCTGATCTCAGGGCGCTTCGTCGGGTTGAAGACCTCCGACATGAAGCTCAAGACCCCCTTCTTGGACTTGGTGGTCCCACTGCGTGCCCTGGATGGTGGTGGTGGGGGCAGTGCCGACGACATGTACTCCATAGGGGGTGCATTGGGCATCTGCTCGCTGGGATCGGCGTAGAACCGCCCGTCATCACCAGTAGGCGGTGCAGCAGGGACCGAGAGCCGGCGAGCAGCCAGCTGGGATTGAGTGGGGAAGATATCGTTCAGGTTGGCTGTATTAGCCCGTGAGGGTCGAGGGGGCGGCGTGGTGCCGTTGACTTTCTGGACTTGAGTCGACATCGGAGAGGTAGCAAAGGAGTCTTGGGAGGGGCCGACGTTGGCAGCAAAGGGGTCGTTTTCCAGGATGCGGGGCGATGCGATTCCGCTGGATGTCAGAGAGTGTTTGCGAGCTCTTGGATTGGGTTTCTGCAAGGAGTTACGAACTCTGTGTCCTGGGGAGGCGTCGGGGGTCTTTGATCTCTGGGCCTGGGCCTGGGGAGGGGGTGGTGGTGGCCTAGAGGGGGTGAACTTGTCTTGAAGAAGAGCGTTGTATTCCACAATGGACTCCCTGGAAGGATGGTGGTACTCGACAGTGATTTTTGACTGACGGCGAGGTTCTTTGGACAAAGAGCGTTGATTAAAGGGACCCTGTGTCGATGACATTACCGATTGGACGGCAACCGATGAAAATTAGACCCTTTGGGGTGGTGATTGACCAGAAATTGGTGCAGTAAACGCGTCCGGGCAGGGAAGACGAGGAAACTTGGCAATTGTCAGCAACTTTGCTATAACGGACGAGAAGAAGAGATGCATACCAGAGACAAAAGGGCACGATTCCAAGGGCAAAATCTGCAGGCTGGGAGATGATCCTGGTTGTCACGGATATCAATGATGACGACCAGAGCCTGGCGGTCAGGATCCGTAATGCGTAAAGTGTGCTCACGATCACGTACCAGGGGACGTGCGCGACGGTGAGGCAGACCCGAGCTCGCTGTGCGCGACGACGAGGGGGGCAGGTTGTGGAGAAGGGGAGAGAAGGAAATGAAGTGCCTCCTGCCGCTGGGATTTCAAAATTGCCCTCCTTGGACTTAGCACTCAGCCAAATACCGGCTTCTTCACAAACATGCCACGCAAACTCCAGCCTCCAGCCGCCCTATCTCCCTCTCCGTTGTCCTCCCGGATTTGCGATTTTTACTTATTTCCAGGCACCATTGACCGTCACCAGGCCACCTACAGTGTGCAGCATGTGTCGTGTGGGCTAGATCTCACCCTCTGCGAGCTCTGGCTTGCCTGGGAGTATTTTAATTTCAAAGACAACTATAGCGAGAACGGCCTAGCGAGTAATTTAAGAAGGTGCGGGTCACTTGTGTGATATCTATCCTCATGGTGCATAATGTTGAAAGGCTATGAAAGGCATTGGCTATTTAACTTGACATTGTCAATGGGCCCGGCACCTTATGCCCTTTTTCAAGGCCCGCGAACTAACCTCCACGAAATAAGTTTTTGTCTTTTGTTGGCGAATTCAGTGATGTCAGTCTTCAACATTTAACATGCGGCTATGACATGGATCGAGGCCGTCGAAAACACGTTTTTCTGTGCATACCCAGCACTGGCATTGGTACGTAATTGTCCTCGCAGCCCGCATCTTTGATGAGGAGGCTAAGTATCACCGTTTTTCGCCCATTTTTAACTTGCTTTTTTCGGGAAGTGGACTTGGAGCTGCGGACCAGTGTCAAACCACCAACAATTGTTCCACCGTCCTGCTGCGATCGGGAGATGGTAGGTCCCTGCGTCCGACAGATGGCTAGTAGGACATCGTCTCGTGGTATGGCAACCAACTATATCCCTCTGAACGTGAGGAGGATGCCCTGATAAAACACAACGACCGTGACTATCTTTCTGTGATCCTGGGCAACATTTCTCTACCTGCGGTACCGGAAACAGGGCGGCACAAAGCTCCTCAGTCGACACTGGCCACGAAGGACAAAGACCACCTCCGATCATACAGTTCATGCCTCGAGTTCTAAATTTCAGTGGCAAAATGGCCCATCGGCGATTGTCGTCTGTGCTCTAGATCTTGGGCAGCATCTCACCAAACCATGGTACCGGAAGCCAGGCATAAAGCTGAGCACGTTCGTCTACTATCAATGTAACACAATCGATTGACTGGCTGGACGATCGCCTGCTCCGATCATCGACCTCCAGATGTTTTCTACATTCCAGTGGCAAATGACTTATTGTCGCTGAATCGGCCACTGCCAGTGGTCAAGTCAAGTGGTCAAAGTACCACTGACTCAGCCTTTGCATATAAATTTCGGGACCAAATGAACGGTCTATTCAGCTCTGGTCTCGTCCGAACCTTTCCTCTGGTTCGACACTCGCAAGCTCACTCTCACTTCTACCCAAACATTTTTTCTCGTGTTCGAACACAAACACCGTGATTTCAGTGGGATCTATCTCGATAACGATCCCCCCACGACTAGACAAGACAAGATTCTCTTTGGCGTCTTCAACGCACGCACCCTCATCACGACCATAGATAAACAATCATGACCCTCGATGCCAATTCCAGTCTCGAGAACGGGGTAACTCCTCAGTCTTCCAACGTCCCCTCAACCTCCCCATCGAATAGCACTTCTGTTCCAGGACCAATATCACCCACCCCGCCTGGAGCAAACAAAAATGGCTCGAGTTACCTCATACACAACCGATCGATTCGAAGAAAGGGACATTCGGATGACCTGCGGGCTCAGTTCAATTCTTCCAAGTGTTGAGCTGGGTGACGACTTTAATATGACTTTAATGATGTTATGCCACGATAAAACTGTATTTTTATTCCTTTGCATACCCCGTAGAGAAGGGTATACCTGTTTTCAAATTGGCAGGCCCAACACCTTTGACGTTCATGTTCAGGGTTTACCTGCTCCAATACATAGGACGGTCAAGATGAACGAATCTGGTCTATAACTTGATGTGCACATCGCAAGGGATCTGCGAGAACGTTATATATAAAATCAACACCCATGTTGATCACTAAACTCTCCCAGGTGGCTTTCTCGTCTATAGGAATTTCACCTCATTCCCAAAAATTTACACGCTAGGCTGCGAATTTGCTTACCTTCTGTACCCGTAAGAAAACCGAACCCGACCGAAAACAGGACCTTCGAGTAATCAGAAGAAGGATGATATCCACCCGTCTCTCGTTATGCTTGTTCGACCTTGATCTACAGCTGCTGCTACGGCGGGACTGGTAAAAGCTCTGTTTCAGATCATTTTCGGCGAGGATGATCCTGCCTTTATCATCGTATACAGTCGAACCAGCTGGATGTGTCCAAAACGGCGATGCAGTATTACTACCACTTCCTCAGAAGCGTCAATGGCAGATCTGTGCAAGCAGACGACTCGGCCGCCTCGAGGCGAGTTCAACCAGCTCCTGCTGGGAATCTTTTGTCTCTGAGAGCGCACATCGACCAGGTTTAGAGAAGAGTCAAGACCTTGGATTACAACGCCGATGATCGAGAAAGAAGTCGTGCAGGTCTAGCCCTTCCGCACTCATTGACAGAGTCCCTGGCACCTGCAAATACAGGCGGCCAGGACGGTCATATTCCTCATCAGGACCGGAGAGAATGTATGAAGTACAGATTTTCCTACAATACACGCTAGAAATACACTTCTCTTTTTTTCTTTCTCCTCGTAGCTTTGTGCGAACTATCGTTGGGTACAGGACGGTGGCATATCCGCGGCACGGCGGGTAAGAGCGACTTCAGGCAGAGTACTGGGCAAAGATTGTCAGTGAGGATGAGCTTCGGGTTTGAGACGGTATATACTGACAAGAACGGAGAGTGAAGTTGGCCATTCAGCAACCAAGTGGCCGTGGTTGAGATACGCATAATGGCATTCAGGACGAGAATTATCTTTGAACCTGATAGTGGAAAAGTCTGAGCCAAATGCAAAGAACAACTGAACCCTAAACGTACTTCTGTAGCACACCAGAATGTCCAGGGGCACGAGCAAGGCCACCCTTTTCGAATACAGCACGGAGAACCTGAGCCAAGAGCTACGAAGAATGAATGTCAAAAGATATAGGCTTGACGATATTTTTAAAGCTCACCTCCACAGTCAATGGTTCGCCGAGGTAGCTAATTCATGGGACCCTCACTTTAGTCACTACTTTGCTTGGCTCAACGAGACTACTCACTCAAAAGCGCCCTCAGCTCTGAGAAGGTCTTTCGCAGGATGCTCTACGTCTGGGCCCTTCTGTTCACATTACAATTCACGAAGTCAAATAGCGTTCACTGGTAACGGCAATGGAATGAGTCAAACCTTCGAGTTTGCTTCTTGGATATCCACAAAGATGCGGTTACCCTTCTTGAAGCTTTGCCCAGATACGGTTTGGTCAGCAGAAGAAACACGATAAACACCGGCGAAAGGAGGGGCCAGGCCTGTGAACACCCAGTGAGGACAAAATCTATCGTCGAGACGACTCAAAACTCACGAAGGGCTTCATAGGCGTATCCACGTAGTTTGGCGATATCCTTCGACGCAGCAAGGGGCTGGAGCTCCTTCGCCTTTTCCAAAAACAGGTCAACAGCATTGGTAATGCCAAGAGATAGCTCAGCATTGGCCACGACCATCAGTGCGAGCAAGGTATTGGCCAGAACCTGGCGGTCTTTGTAGACAGCATTTTCAGTTAGGCGATGGATGATTTCTTCCTGGTCTGGCTTCTTGTGCTTGAACAAGGTAGACATGAGGCTGTTGACAGTCGCCTAAATCAGGTCATGAGCATCGATTGCGGGCATTATAGCTCAGCAAGTAGTACCTTGGTTCCAGAGAACAAACCCAAGTTATCTGTGATGCGATCCATTAATTTAGGCATATTCTTCTTGATCTTCTCCTGCAGAACCATGACCTTCGCCCGGTCGACGTTTAAGAAAACGAAGCTGTAGCGAAGCATTGAGTCACAGTATTTGTTCCGTCGCCAAAGGTGGTCAATTACTTACGCGTAAATGTCAGAAAGAACTTCGAACAATTCCTCGGGGGTGTAATCTCCGTCTGCATCCTTTGACGCCTTCAATTCAATCCCGGTCTGTCGGAGTGTGAGAATACATATATCCCAGAAGACAACACGAACACTCACAAGGTTAGCAAGCCATACGAGGGGGGCCAAACGCAAGACGTTGCGAACGACGTCGATGCCCTTTGTCTTCCCGCCGACGAACGCATAGGAGTGCTGGTCGATCAGCTTCTTCGTCGTTGAGTACAAGTATTCTCCAATCTTGTCCACCAAAGGAGGAGACCCGCTCAGCGCATCAGTGACTATCTTCCGCTCGTTCTTGTCTCCGGTCGGATAGAAGCTGAAATACGATTAGATGACAGGACAACCTGGGCCCAAGGAGCAAAACACGAACCCTTTGCCTTTGATGATGCGAGCAGCCTTCTCGGCATACGGCGCGGGGAATGCAGAAGTATCTTTCAGAATCGCGGTGGCCGCCTCTTGGGTGTTGACGACAACATGCGGTGAAAGGGGCTTAGGCCTCGAAAGGTCGTATAGGTCGAGCAGATTCAGCTTCGTAAGATGTACCTTCATCGAATCGGGCGTCATCAACGGGAAGAACGTGTAAACGCTATTCTCGCTGAAGTGGTGAGGGAGAGTTCTCAGGAAGAGCCTGCCGAGCGTGCTTCCGAAGCCAAAGGCGCCTGGATCGCGTTGACAATCTTGGAAGCCCCAGGCAGTAAGATTGTATGGTGTAAAATCGTGGGTGAAGAATCGATCGCCTCGGGTCAGAGCGATAGCGTCGCTAAGGATTGCACGGCTGATAGTGTATCCTGGGCAAAGCCCAGCGCCATCGACGAGAGGTTTGGCTTCCTCCGCCTGGAGTCCGACGTAGAGCTCAAGGTTGTCGATATCTCCATACAATAACTCAGCAGTGCGAGCAATTTCTGGATTAGAGTTCCACTCAAGGAAGGTGCTGAAGGCTAAACGCAAGTAGGTTAGTGACCGGCTGTCATTTCAGATAGTGAAATTCCTTACTCTTCAATCCGAGGAACTAAGTGTGGAGTCGGTGCTTAGGATACAATGGTCTATCAGGAAACTGAGGAAGCGTACCTTGCGGAATTCGTTCAAGGAGCAAACGCCCCACTTTCGACTTTGCTCAATGCCCATAATCTCGTTCAGTCGCATCACGGCTAATCACGCGTGACAGTTCAATGTAGAGGCTGGCATGATAGAAGCCACGTAACTTACGAGGAGTACCTCGAGCACGGAAGGCTCCAGCAGAATGTTCAGTCCTATTCCAGTGCTTAATAATTGGGACAATCAGAACTGTAAGTTTGACTCACGCGTCGTGCAGAACGTTGGCAAGGTCGCTGTCTGCGAAGCTTCCATCCTTCTGCCGCTTCAACCTGCCCTTGCTCAACATACTGATGCTGTTCTATCGAAGATAAGCAGCACATACCCTCCAAATGTCCACTCATTGGTCGGAGGACGTGTCGACTGGATATTATACGCGGCTACTTTGAAGTCCATTGGAGTGACTTGGTCAGCGGCTTTCCCGGGGAATAGATGGTTGAAGACTTCTTGAGTGTACTTCTCGTCTTCGCGACTGGTGGTGGCATGCCAGCGATACAAGCAATTGAACTATCCAAGTAGTCATTGTTAGCTGCTAGTAAGTGGCCAAACTCTGACCAGAGGACGTACCTCGACACTGCACACGTTACCCTTGCCACGCTCGAACAGTGTGTGATCATCCAGACGCATTTCCTGATACGGTCGTGAACATTAAGCAATTCTGTAAATGGGAAGAGACTTGCCTCGAAAGGACTCAAGCTCCAATTGCTTCCCTCTCGTACCAACCCGAGAATGCACGAGAAATAGTCAGAAAACACGACTATAAGCTCAACGTAAATGACGCTGCCATGACGGACAAAGCTTGTGGACGTGACGCACCGGTTCCGAACCATCCGATGTTGCAGAGTCTGGCAATCTGGAAAATTTCCTCATCCTGCTGAATCAACTTGGCCTTTGCCTTGGAGTCATCAGGCGAAAGGGTTTTGGGATCAACCCAGGTGCCTCGTTCGTTGATCTCCAACAACTTCGCGGCAATATACTGCATAACGGAGGACATACGTCAGAGGCGTGCCCGGAAATGCCAAAGGTGACATTGAACATACGTTATGGTTCCTGTTAAACAGGACCAGGAGCGTGCACACGGCAGGTGGGAAGAGCAGAAGGCGATCCTCGGCGAAGCAGTCTGGATACAGGGTACCATACCCATCTCGGGCCCTAACACGGTTGTGATCATCCTCATTGTTACCGTACAGAATCCCGAGGTCGACGTATGACGAGGTCTCGTTGATGTTGTCATCTCGGTGAGAGGTTCGGAACACACTTGGAAATCATACTGAGAGTTAGGGGGTGGCGGGTTCGATGACATGAGATTCCCATACCTATGAATGACAGTTGTCGCAAATGCAAACATAAGCGATGAAAGGCCTGCAGGGTGCTTCTCAAACTAAATGGGAAGAACCAACGATTTTAGGCGGTCAAAGGCCGCAATGAATGAATCCATAATGGAAGGACATACCCCTTCTCGCTTCAGTAATCTATACATACACCGAAGTGAGCATTAGAAGTTATCTGATTCGCGGAAAGGTGACTCACGTGTCGAATAGCAGACCGGGGTCAGGAAGCTTGTTTGCAGGCAATGCATGGGTCTGTTGAACCGAACGGGAGTAGGGAGTCCCAGCCTTTTCGAATAGGGGTCAGACGGATACAGAGAGTGAGTTGCGCGATGAGCTTCATACCTTGCCCATCTCTGGGACGTCAATGTTGTTGAAAGAACCGTCAGCTGTCCTCCAAGCAAATTGGGGGCTAATGCTCGTCGCAGCAGGGTGCGTGAGGTCATTGTACACTAATGAAGTCAGCATCACTTCGATAGGTCAACTCCAGAAGTCACACACAGAGCTGGATAATCTTATCCCTGAGTATTTGAGAGATAGGCCCTTCCTCCATGCGAGAAACAAAGGTGAGGGCATGCTCCAGCTAAAACTCGACGTTGAGTCGGGACCATTTGGGAAGCAATGTACCAGGTACGTACAAGTAGCTTCCTATCATCGATGGATCCTTTGTTCCTCACGAGATCCAGGATGGCAGCCTAGCAAGTTCTCGTCAAGATACTAGAAATGCCAAACGTGCCTACTGAGACTCACAGTATTACTGGTATTCCAGTCAAAAGGCAGACCCTTCTTCACCTGCGAATGAAAGAGGACTTATTAGCGCCGTCATTATCATGAGACGCTATGATCATACCTTCGTCTTGAAGTCGTCAAACGCCTTCAGCGTGTCAGCTTCAGCCTGCGCATCGAAATTCTGCTGTGCAGTTCGCGGTTGAACCGCACTGCTCGACCCAGGAGAGGTCGCGGAAGGGCTCGCAGGACCCTCCTTGTCCTTCTGTGAGCTCAGCATCAAGAGCCCATGTAGAGCAGCGAGCGGTGATGCACTCACCTTGCGGAAGAGTGTAGACATGCGTTTGACAGATAAGTTGGGGAGAGAACTGGGTTCTGACATAGGCAGAAAACGATGACAAGCTCAACTCGAAAGCGGCTCTGGAAAAAACCAGACCTCGATGGCTCTCTGTTTTATAGAAGAGGATCGAAATCGATATTAATTGCTCGAGGTCAGATGCCTACGAGGATGACAGGAGGAATGACAGCGTACGGGTTTGAGGTGCTTCTCATGTCTCTTTGGCTCTGGCTTGCCAATAGTGAATGGAAGATCCCTCATCTAGAAACTCTAACACAGCCTGGAAGAGGAAGCTCTTCCTGATAGGCTGGCGTGAAGCAGTGGCCGTCAGTAACGAGAAATCAAGAAAGTTAGTGAGCTGACCAGCGAAACCAGGGTGCCCAATGAAATCTGGCTATCATGACGCGTTCAATCACTCGCAGATTTGTGTCCCTCAAATGAAGCATCACACCGTAAATGTATACCCCGAGTCTGATAAGACGGCTGTAAATGTTTGACAGGAGTTCTTCCAGAAACCTCTTCGTCATCCAATGTGGCCAGACCAAAGGTGTGGCTCCACCGTTCGCCTCCAAAGTAGGCGTGGATGTGGAAACGCAGTTTTTCTTGACCGGACTGCCTCCGCATCCGGATCTACATGCCTTCCATGGCCAGCAAGTCACAACTTGGTTGTAAGGGTCAGGAAAGCTGCAGAGAATCGGCCGAGGGTGACGATGAGCTTGCCTATTGACTCGAGATGGACGAGTAGCATAGCACGAATTGGCAAGCGCGTCGATATCAGCCTTTGGAAAGGTGCTGTGACAGGCAACCCAGAATCATTTCGGGTGTATGGATGTCTGCCAGTTGGAGATATTCATCTCACTTCGAGAGGGACAAATGAAGCAATCGGTATGATGGATCGGGTGAGATATTCCAGAAGATAGACAGGACTTGAAGCTTGAGGGTCGGCAGAGTCCTCAGTCCGGACCCCGCTAAACGATATGGGTGGGCGAAGTTTGTTGAGCATATGCCAATTTCCGCATCTCGGACCCGGCCAGTTCTTGAGACAGGCTGGCCTGTGTGTCCTGTCGTCCAGCATAAGTATGACCATTGCCCAGCTGGGTCAAGCAAGGCCTAGCTTTGGTGTCGAGATGTCAATGGGTCCTCTGGTTTTGTCGCTTGGACTCGGATGCTTCTGAAAGCAAATTTTGCGGTGTCAAGATGCTGCAGGAAATGCGGTAACCTGAGAACGAAGGGCGCAGTAGCTTTCAGTTTTCTTGAGCACCAGGTAACGAAACAGGTATAGATGTCCCCTACCTCAGGCTGGAGGCTGGACTCTTTCATTCAAATTGGTTATGTAACATTTGATCGAAGTCATTTGGCCTCAGCTAACCTCAGGACGGCACCACCCAAGCGACACCTACTAAGCATCTGGATGTAGTCGATAAGCCTGTAGCGCTGTACTTTGCGGCCCCATTGCCCATCATGAACAACACACCGCTGGTCTAGCAAAAGTACACTGGCAGCTACAATCGAGATACGATTTTGACTGGATGATACCTCTAGTAGTATATCGATGCGGCCTCCGGACTAGTAGGGTACGAGCAAGTCCGAGTCGTGCAGATCATTTCACCATCAGATAAATTCGGCCGTTGGTACTACCTGTGTTGAAGGGCTTCAAAGTGTACGTAGTAACGTAATGTGTGTGTAGACTCCGACTGCGACTGTAGAGCGAACGCGGTCACTTGGTTAGGATCTCAGGGCTGGCATATGGTGTTGTGCCACATTGTTTCAATGAGCCCTCTTAGCACCACTTTCCTCGAATGTTTAGTCCAGACCCGACTCGGAAGGTCAACGTTTTATGAAGTCCCCGACTGCCATATGCTGGGGCCAGAGCGCCGACTAGTAGTCAAGCGAAACCGAAAAAAGCGCAATTCATTGACATTCAAAGGGGGCGGGTTTATACCCTGTCGTAGCACATCGTTGAGTATAAAAATACGGTATCCAGGTCGAAACAGCATCCCATAGCCAGGAGGGTTGAAACAGCAACGTATCTTCAAGTTCGAGCCGAGTACTAAGGAAACAAAAACTTGTCACTCGGGTTCAACTGCGTTTAAAGTGTGAAGGCACTTACGAGTACAGAGAGAGATGTCGGCCATTCGTTTATCGAGTGGCCATGGTTGAGATAAGAGTAGTGGCATTCGGGGCGAGACTCGTCTTTGAACCTGAAAACAAATGAATATCAGAGGTATAAGCACCAGAATCAATCTGGAACTTACTTTTGTAGCACACCCGAGTGACCTGGAGCGCGAACAAGGGCGTCTTTCTCGAACACAGCGCGGAGGACCTGAGCCATAATCTATGAAGAGTTAGTGTCAGCCAGGTTCGCTTTAGGAGACTTAGATTCAAGAAGCTCACCTCGACAGTCAATGGTTCGCCGAGGTAGCTATAGCATTGAGACATCAGTCAACTGGCTAGTGTAGCGTCAGTCAGAGTTGCTTACTCGAAGGCACCTTCGGCTCTGAGAAGGTCTTTCGCAGGATGTGCCACATCCGGGCCCTTCTGTTTAGGTCACAGGATCAGATTGCTTTCACGGCGACAGGATTGCAAGGATTCGAACCTTCTGGTTTGCTTCGTGGATATCCAAAAAGATGCGATCTCCCTTTTTGAAGCTGCGCCCAGAGGCAGCTTGGTCCGCGGAAGCAACACGATAAACGCCAGCGAAGGGAGGGGCCAAACCTGTGAAGAGCAAAGAAATTCAATGAGTGAACAAGAATGAAATATTTTGCACAACGCGGGACTGACGAAGAGCCTCGTACGCGTATCCGCGAAGCTTAGAGACGTCCTTTGATGCAGCGAGGGGCTGGAGTTCCTTCGTCTTATCCAAAAATAGGTCCACGGCGTTGGTCAAGCCCAGAGACAACTCAGCATTAGCTACAACCAAGATCGCGAGCAGAGTGTTTGCGAGGACGTAGCGATCCTTGTAGGTGGCGTTTTCGGTAAGCCGGTGGATGACTTCATGATGATCGGGCTTCTTGTGCTTGAACAAGGTAGACATAAGGCCGTTGACAGTCGCCTAAAACGAGGTCGTGAGCATTGAATGCGAGGATTGTCACTTCACAGTAGTACCTTGGTTCCGGAGAACAAACCCAAGTTATCCGTAATGCGATCCATTAACTTGGGCATAGCCTTCTTGATCTTCTCCTGCAAGACCATCACCTTTGCGGGGTCTACGTTCAAGAAAACGAAGCTGTGACGAGTGATTGAGTTACACTAGCACCGTCACTGAAAGTTGTGAGAAACCTACGCGTAGATGTCGGAAAGGACCTCAAAGAGCTCCTCGGGGGTGTAGTCGCCATCTGAGCCCTTCGATGTCTTCAATTCGATCCCGGTCTGCCAAAGTATAAGAATGGCGGTTTCTCAGGAGATGGGACGATTACTCACAAGATTCGCGAGCCATATGATGGGAGCTATACGCAAGACATCGCGAACCAAGTCCGTCCCCTTTGTCTTCCCGCTAACGAAGGTGTACGAGTTCTGGTCAATGAGCTTTTTAGTCGTTGAATAGAAGAATTCTCCAATCTTTTCGACCAAGGGAGAAGACCCGCTCAACGCGTCGATGACTATCTTCTGTTCGCTCTTGTCTCCAGTAGGATAGAACCTGAGCCCCGGTCAGATGACTGGGCGATGGGCTGAGAGGCAAGACACTTACCCTTTTCCTTTGATGATTCGAGCGACCTTCTCGCTGTAAGGTGCGGGGAATGCAGATGGATCTTTGAGGATCGCAACAACCGCTTCCTGGTTGTCGACGATAATAGGCGGTGAGCGCGGCTTGGGCCTCGAAAGGTCGTATTGGTCAAGCAGGTTCATCTTCTTCAGATGAACCTTCATCGAATCGGGCGTCATCAACGGGAAGAACGTATAGATACTGTTCTCGCTGAAGTGGTCGGGGAGAGTCCTCAGGAAAAGTCTGCCGAGCGTGCTTCCGAAGCCAAAGGCGCCTGGATCGCGCTGGCAGTCGTGGAAGCCCCAGGCAGTCAGATTGAATGGTGTAAAGTCGTGGGTGAAGAATCGGTCGCCTCGGGTCAGAGCGATGGCATCGCTGAGGATTGCACGACTAATAGTGTATCCTGGGCAGAGTCCAGCACCGTCGACAAGTGGCTTGGCTTCCTCAGCTTGAAGACCAACATATAGCTCGAGGTTGTTGATGTTACCATACAGCAACTCAGCAGCGCGAGCAATCTCTGGATCAGAGTTCCACTCGAGGAAGCTGTCGAAAGCTGATGAAAAGGATAGTTAGTGATACTCCATACGCGTCTCGCCAGTCCGCTCACTCTTTAATCCGAGATACTGGATGAGAATGTTAGCATCAAAGCACGGTGAAGTTGAGACCGTGAACAGCGTACCTTGCGGAACTCGTTCATGGAGCAAACACCCCATTTCCGGCTTTGCTCGATGCCCATGATTTCATTGAGCCGCATGACAGCTATTTATAAGCACCAATGGTCAATATGGAGGCTACAAGGTAAGGGGCCTTGATTACTCACGGGGTGTGCCACGAGCACGGAATGCTCCAGCCGGGTGTTCAGTCCTGTTCCGACAGTCAACGTTGAAGAAGGGAAGGATCAGTCCATGATTGACTTACGCATTGTGTAGGATGTTGGCTAGGTCACTGTCCGCGAAACTTCCATCCTCCTGTCGCTTCAATCTGCGCATGATATATATTTAGACATTGTGCTATCGGAAAAATAAATAGTACTGACCCTCCAAATGTCCATTCGTGCGTCGGGGGACGAGTCGACTGGATCTTATACGCCGCCATCTTGAAGTCCATGGGAGTGACTTCGTCAACAACCTTCCCGGGGAAGAGATGGTTGAAGACTTGGGTGGTGTGCGCCTCATCTTCGCGACTGGTGGTGGCGTGCCAGCGGTACAAGCAGTTGAACTACACGGACATCCATCGTCAGGTCAACATACGTGGAGCACTGCATTTAGACATCGTACCTCGACGCTGCACACATTACCCTTGCCACGCTCAAATAGAGTATGGTCTTCCATACGAATTTCCTATTCCGATTGTGAGCATCTGTCACTTCTGTAAATGGGAAAGAACTTACCTCGAAAGGATTCAAACTCCAGCTGCTTCCCTCTCGAACCAACCCGAGAATGCACGAGAAGTAGTCGGAGAACACAACTGCAAACCAAATTTTACTAAGAACGTCACGACGAACAATGAATCCCAACAAGTCTTACCAGTTCCGAACCATCCAATGTTGCAATGCCTGGCAGTTTGGAAGATCTCCTCATCTTGCTGAATCAACTTGGCCTTGGCCTTGGGGTCATCAACCGAAAGAGTTTTGGGGTCAACCCAGTTGCCGCGTTCGTTGATCTCCAACAACTTCGCCGCGATGTACTACAGGATAGAAGGGGTTATCAGTATCAGGGTGTTTGGGAATGCCTGGCTGATAATTGGACGTACGTTATGGTTCCTATTGAACAAAACCAAGAGCGTGCACACGGCAGGTGGAAGAAGCAACAGACGATCCTCGGCGAAGCAATCTGGATGCAGGGTGCCGTAACCGTCTCGAACCCTAACACGGTTGTGATCGTCATCGTTATTGCCATAGAGAGGCCCGAGGTCGACGTAGGAGGAGGTTTCATTAATGTTGACATCTCGGTGAGAGGTTCGGAAAACGCTGCAATGAAAGACTGTAAACGGATGGTGGAAGAAAAAAGGGTCTTCCATACCTATGGATGACGAGGGTCGCAAATGCAAACATGAGCGACGACAGACCTCCAGGGTGCTTCTCGAACTATACGTAGAAAAAAGCCAAGGTCAGAACCCCTTGAGCTGAAATGAACGGATACAAAAAGGACATACCCCTTCTCGTCTCAGCAATCTACATGCGCGTATCTTACAGTGAGTAACAGAAGCCAGTTGGCCAATGGAAGGGTACCCACGTGTCGAAAAGCAGACCAGGATCGGGGAGCTTGTTTGCAGGCAAAGCATGGGTTTGCTGCACTGAACGGGAGTATGGAGTCCCAGCCTTTTCGTTGCAAAAAGAAATCGGTCAGATAAATTAAGCAGATACGGAGATCACAGCGTACCTTGCCCATCTCTGGGACGTCAATGTTGTTGTAAGACCCGTCAGCTGTCCTCCAAGCAAATTTGGGACTAATGCTAGTCGCAGCAGGGTGCGTCAGGTCATTATAGACTAGAAGCATTTAGCACGATATTGGAAGCCATCGAAGCCACAAAGATAACGTACAAAGTTGGACGATCTTGTTCCTGATGGTTTGCGCCATCGGCCCCTCCTCCATGCGAGAAACGAAGGTGAGGGCGTGTTCCAACTAAATCCTGGTGCTGAGTTCAGATTATCGGGGAAGAAGTGCGACGACCACGCACGAATAACTTCCTATCATCGATGGATGCTTTGTTCCTCACGAGATCGAGGACAGCAGACTAGGGAACGTTCGTCAGAATGGAGAAACTTGAGAGCGTTCAGTGAAGCTCACCAAGGTCCCTGTGTTCCAGTCAAAAGTCCCGCCCTTCTTCGTCTATGTATCGAAACCGAATTCATGAGCCCTGTAGGTCAGGGAACGAAGAGACAAGAGCGTACCTTCGTCTTGAACTCGTCAAATGTCTTTATCGCGTCCGCCTCAGTCTTTGCATCCTGATCCTGAGCAGTTTGCGGTGGAGCTGCGGTGCTCGTAGAAGCTGCAGTCGCAGAGGGACTCGTAGGACTCTCCTTGTCCTTCTGGAAGTATCGGTGTAAGCGTCCCGGCGCGAGCAAAGAGCAATAATCAGCTTACCTTACGGAATAGCGTAGACATGCGTTTGACAGAGAGGTTAGGACGAGAGCTGGACTCAGACATGGTTGCGAGTGGATGATAAGTTGAACTTATAGAGGCCCCTCCCGTTGAGCCGAACCCGCCCACCTGGCCCAGGTCTTATAGGGAGGCGGGTGAGATGGGGAACCGAAATTAACTTCTCTAGGTCAGATGCTCGCGAAGCTGACAGCATGAATGACAAGGCACGGCGATATTGGGCAATTGAGACTCGCCTGAGAAGCTTCCGATGTCGAATGGGTCGGAAGGCGAGTAAGAAAAAGGGCAGCTGAACGGCGAATACAAGGTGGCGGGCTGCGTGCACCTGCCAAACCTGAGGCGCTTGGCAATGGGCAATGTCAACGGTTCATGAAATGTAGCCCAGCCAATAGTCGTCTTCGGAGTTGGAACTACGGGAATATGGCACGAAAGACAAGGAGAGGCCAATTGTCCGGGTGCCGCAAATCGCAGGGTTCATAACAATGCAGCATTCGGTACGTCAACTTCGAACCGAACATGGCTGATGGATGTAATCATGACCATGAAATCATTGAAGGGGCAGTGGCGAATGAAAGGGCAGCTGTTACGGGAGCTCCGAGATATTGGTGGGAGAGGCCGTGAATAGACATATTACCCTGTCGGATTTCGGTGACCGCTGTAGACTCTCCTCCGCCGTTTTCATGTAAAAGAAGATATACCTACAAATTATTGGGAGACTATCGTCAGTGAAGGGTATCTTTTCAAATCTGTGCAACATGATTTAGATGAATAGGCAGACAATCGGTGATTACACAGAGATGGGTGGGGGTACGCTGAACTTGGTCAAAAGCTCGTCAAATGCTTCAGCTTTCTGGTTGACATCAACGACAAGGGGATGTTCGGGATGAGCAGATGACAACTGACTATATGACGACACGTGTGAGTCCGACTTGTGATTGAGCAGTGAAGTGAATGTTCTTACCTCCAATATTCCTCAGTCTCATTCTTTTTGAACGCCCCGAGTCCTCCGGCCACTACAATGACAGCCAGCGTCTCTGCATCATCTTTATTCTGGTGCAGCGCTTCCTCGAGATCGGACTTCGCCTCCTGTATCTCGTTACGCAACAGACGAGTGACGCCACGAGCTGTGAGGAGATGGGGAGAGGTCATCGACGGGTTGGCCAGTTGCTCGGTGTAGAAGGATTGGGAATTCGAATACCCGTCCTTGCCTGTGGCGAGGCCGATGTTGGATTCGATCAATTGGAGAAGGAGGTCATCCTCTGCCCATCGTTTGGATCGCTCAAACTGCCTCTTCGCAAGGTCCGGGCGATTGATAGAGAGGTAGACTTGAACGATAACGGCCACACTGAGGTATCGTCAGCACACTCTTAGAGATCAGCATGCATAACGTACGCCTCCAAGTCCTCTGTTTCCGTCCCCAACGTCTCGAGCGCTTCCTCGACTTCTCCCGCTCGTGCAAACGCAGTTCCCGCGAGCACCCGTACGAGAGCCTTCTCCCTTTCAGTCCCCTCCGCTTCATCTTCTATCTCCACGGAAAGATCACGTAGTTCCTCCAATGCAGCATCCTTAGCTGCAGAATCGGTGGTGGCAACATACCGCGCTAACGACGCGACAGCCTTCAAGGCCACATTTTCAGAGTCCTCGGGTATGAGCTTCAATGCAGCCTTTGGATCATTGAGCGCGATATGGGACCGGGCCTTGTACAACAATGCTGCGTTGTAGTCTGGGGAATTCACATCTGGTAGTGGTACATTGAGGAGAGATTTAAATGCACCTGTTGAGTATGTGAGATGACGTATTGGATAGTCTCAATAGCGAGTCATATACCAAGAACGAATTGCTGCTTTATGTGGTAGATTTCCGACGATTCCATCGTTGCTACTAAAAGACATGCATGCAACAAGGGAACGAGGCTGTCGTGGCTATGCTTAGTCAGCCGGATCGGTCAACTCCCTCCGTCGAATGATCCGTCGTCATATTTGGCCTCCGTCTCCGAGTCAGTGGTCGACAGATTCAGGGCGGACTTGATTCGTGATGTCTTGCGTATCGTTCCCATATAGTTCGCGAATCTTGTGAGTAAGTAGTTGTCTTATCTCTAGACTGGAACCAGTCTCCAGGGTGCTGGTTTGAGAGTAGGTACAATTTAACGAAGTTAATCTCCAGGCTGAGAAACCGTCATTTTGATACTTTGGGAGACCGGGATCGACTTGAAGGCCCTAATCTCCGTCCATCCCGCTCTTATGTCCGCTCTGCACAGACATGCTTGCCCTAGGCCTGGCGCACCATGTAGCCTGTCGCTAGCTTCAATGTTGTAACGTCGCATGACCCGAGCCAAGGTGTAACTCCGAGTCATTCTCCTCCCATGGCCTCTACCACACCAATGCGACACCATGCCCGACAAAGGAAGAGGAGTTTGTCCTCGTCACTACCCTCGTTGCCCTCTTGCTTCATTCTAAACAAAGTGCCATGATTATACTGACCATCAGCGACAATTTGTCGCCTCTATCCTCTTGACTTCGATCCCTGAAACTGAGGCGCGGTGTGAGTCGCAAGTGCAACCACTATCGAAGTCTATCGTTTAGTTAAGATTATGATTACCTACATTTAATCCCCTCAAACCCAGCTTTCGGGGTTTCGTCGTAATCGTTCTCAGATTGAACACCCCAACAGAAGCCCTGGGACTTGTTCATGCGCCACTCATTAGTATTAGCTGATTAGTACTTCAACTCCCTCTGGCGACTCCTTGGCACCTTAGTATACCTCTCGAATTGAAGCCGACTTTGCGCTAAGTTTGAATCTTTGCGCTCCTAGGCAAAAACGCGCGTGGAGTTTCAAAAATCTGCGCGCTGACTTGAAAGAGTTTGCGCGGTACTGCAAAAAAGTTCGCGGATACTAAATGTACAATCAGCCTTGGAGACTTACACACTGCACACACGCAAGCGGCCCGCCATAAGCGAATGCTAAAACTTCATGCTTCGGAAACTCTTGATTTAAAGCTACGTGTATTTAAGCACGAAACTTCCACAACTTCTCGTTCCGCTACGCTGGGCTTCCACCTTGGTTCACAGACCGCTGAGAGGACTAACCGTGTGAGAACGTTCTTTGAAGCCGCTTCACTATTGAAAGATATCCTTACCCACCTTGGTTCGAGAGCTCTCCTCAAAAGCGCTTTAAAGCCCAGTTTAAAGATACCGTCACGGAAATGAGAAGAGTGTCTTCAAAGGCACACTTTAAAGCCTGGTTTAAAGATGTCTTCTTTGGCTAACATGAGTGTATCAGGCAGAGGGGCGCCTTAAATATGATTTAAAGCATGATTTAAAGATTCGGTGCACCAAGCACTGAGATTTAAATATTTTCTGAAAAATGTCTAGCCTCCTTCGTGGTCTGTACTAGCTGCGTGTGCCCATCGACAGTCTGTTTCAAGTATTGTATCTGTGAGAATTTGGGCAGATGTCTGTAATTTGGGTTTGTCTCTTTAATCTTGCACCCACTGCAAACTCTCATTCCGAAGCCTCGTTGTGCTCAGAAAGTCAAAGTGAAGCGAGACGCTGCTTCTAGCGTATAGCAAGGCAAACCAGTTCGTAGACGCTAGTACGCGCCTGCACCGCACGTTATACCCCTCTCTGTTGTATATCCATAAGGTCCTTCACCATTATTAGGAGTAGGTAAAAAACCCGACATATTTATACCACACCAGAGGAGAGAGGCTGAGACCCAACTACTGAATCTGGTGTTCCACAACTCGGGAGGGAGGATGGCCGAGACGTTGTGGAAACAGCCGTTTTCCTTATTGGAACCCTTTTGACTGAATTAATATCGTCCTGTCCTGGAGTCCCAATGTGATCCAGGTCGGATCCGTATCCTGGTTTCGCTGGCTCACTAACTTTCTTAATTTCTCGTCACTGACGGCCACTGCTTATCAGGAAAAGCTTCCCTCCTCCAGGCGATTTTAGAGTTACTAAAGTTCGAGATGAAGATTCTTCTATTCACTATTGGCAAGCTAGAGCCGGAAGACATTGGAAGCATCTCAAACCTTGTCGTTCCTCCTGTCATTCTCGTAGACATCCTACCTCGAGATATTAATATAGATTTCGGTCCTCTTCTATAAAACGGAGAGCCATCGAGTTCCGTTTTTTCAGAGCCGCTCTTCGAGTTGAGCTTGTCATTGATATTCGTCTATTTCAGAGGCCAGTTCTCTTCCCAACTTATCTGTCAAACCCATGTCTACGCTCTTCCGTAGTAAGGTGAGTGCATCACCGCTCGCTGCTCTATTGTGCATTGATGCTGAGCTCACGGAAGGGAAATGAGGGTCCTGGGAGCAGTGCGGTTCAAGCGCGGATTGCACAACAGGAATTCGACGCGCAGACTGAAGCTGACACACTGAAGGCGTTTGACAACTTCAAGACGAAGGTATGATAGCGTCTCATGATAATGACGGTGCTAATCAGTCCTCTTCTATTCACAGGTGAAGAAGGGTCTGCCGTTTGACTGGAATACCAGTAATACTGTGAGTCTCACCAGGCACGTTTGGCATTTCTAGTATCTTGACGAGAACTTGCTAGGCCGCCATCCTGGATCTCGTGAGGAACAAAGGATCCATCGATGATAGGAAGCTACTTGTACGTACCTGCTAGATTTTTGGTTCCCAAATGGCCCCAGCTCAGCGCCGAGTTTTAGCTGGAGCATGTCCTCACCTTCGTTTCCCGCATGGAGGAAGGGCCTATGTCCCAAATACTCAGAGACAAGATCATCCAGCTCTGTGTGTTATTTCTAGATTGACCTTATCGGAGTGAGGCTGACTGCATTAGTTTACAATGACCTCACGCACCCTGCTGCGACGAGCATTAGCCCCAAGTTCGCTTGGAGGACAGCTGACGGCTCATTCAACAACATCGACGTCCCGGAGATGGGCAAGGTATGAAGCTCATCGCGCGACTCACTCTCCGTCTGACCCTATTCGAAAAGGCTGGGACTCCCTACTCCCGTTCGGTACAACAGACCCATGCATTGCCTGCAAACACGCTCCCTGACCCAGGTCTGCTATTCGACACGTGAGTTACCTTTTCGCGAATCAAATAACTTCTAATGCTCACTTCGGTGTATGTCTAGATTGCTGAAGCGAGAGGGGGTATGTCCTTTATTGATTGCGGCCTTTCGAGACCGCCTAATCATTGGTTTTTCCCAATCAGTTTGAGAAGCACCCTGCAGGCCTTTCATCGCTTATGTTTGCATTTGCGACAACTGTCATGCATAGGTATGGGAATCTCATGTCATCGCACCCGCCACCCCCTAACTCTTATGATTTCCAAGTGTGTTCCGAACCTCTCACCGAGATGACAACATCAACGAGACCTCGTCATACGTCGACCTCGGGATCCTGTACGGTAACAATGAGGATGATCACAACCGTGTTAGGGTCCGAGATGGCTATGGTACTCTATATCTAGACTGCTTCGCCGAGGATCGCCTTTTGCTCTTCCCACCTGCCGTGTGCACGCTCTTGGTCCTGTTTAACAGGAACCACAACGTATGTCCAATGCCACCTTTGGCATGTCCGGGGCATGCCTCTGACAAATGTCCTCCGTTATGCAGTATATTGCCGCGAAGTTGTTGGAGATCAACGAACGAGGCACCTGGGTTGATCCCACAACCCTTTCGCCGGATGACCCCAAGGCAAAGGCCAAGTTGATTCAGCAGGATGAGGAAATCTTCCAAATTGCTAGACTCTGCAACATTGGATGGTTCGGAACCGGTTCGTCACGTTCGAAAGCGTTGTCCGCCATGCCAGCTTCATTTACGTTGAGTTCGCAGTCGTGTTTTCTGACTATTTCTCGTGCATTCTCGGGTTGGTACGAGAGGGAAGCAATTGGAGCTTGAGTCCTTTCGAGGCAAGTCTCTTCCTATATACAGAATCGCTTAATGCTCACGACCGTATCAGGAAATCCGTCTGGATGACCACACACTGTTCGAGCGTGGCAAGGGTAACGTGTGCAGTGTCGAGGTACGTCCTCTGGTCAGAGTTTGACCACTTATGAGCCTAAAGCGACTACTTGGCTAGTTCAATTGCTTGTATCGATGGCACGCCACCACCAGTCGCGAAGACGAGAAATACACTGAAGAAGTCTTCAACCATCTATTCCCCGGGAAAGCCGCTGACCAAGTTACTCCAATGGACTTCAAAATAGCCGCGTATAATATTCAGTCGACACGTCCTCCGACTAATGAGTGGACATTTGGAGGGTATGTATGCCTCTCTTGAATAGCACCAGTATGCTGAGCAAGGGCAGGCTGAAGCGACAGGAGGATGGAAGCTTCGCAGACAGCGATCTTGCCAACGCTCTGCACGACGCGTGAGTGAAACTCACATCTCTGATTGTCCCCAAGTGTTAAGCATCGGAACAGAACTGAACATTCTGCTGGAGCCTTCCGTGCTCGAGGTACTCCTCGTAAGTGTTGTGGCTTCTATCATGTCAGCCTCTACATTGAACTGTCACGCGTCGTGATCAGCCGTGATGCGACTGAACGAGATTATGGGCATTCAGCAAAGTCGAAAGTGGGGCGTTTGCTCCTTGAACGAATTCCGCAAGGTACGCTTCCTCAGTTTCCTGATAGACCAT
>JAMZDL010000163.1:0-63263 GCA_027579765.1 Candolleomyces efflorescens
GCTGATGTGCACAGCCATCGAGAAACTGCAACAAATGTTTTGAAACAGCTGTTGCGCCAACTTTGAATTCCCCTAATCTCACCACCTGGAATTTCTAAGAGTCCAACAGACTCGGAACACCATCGAGACTCAAGAGTGTTTGGTAGGTTATACGTCAGGAGTGCCCATAGGATAGCCTTAAGTCATGGCGTTTTCCAGGTCAGGATATGTTAACTGATGTAGTAAATAGAAAAATTCAGTGACCTTACGGATTGGATTTTAAGCAATACAGGAATGGGAGATGGCATTAAAAACTTTGGCGTAATACTGAGGTCAGGAAGTGAGGACCATCACCCTGGCGGGCACCCACTGGTGTCCAGGTCTGCCCGTGAGGGCCATTATTTAGAGAACAAGCAGGGTAATGGGAACTCCAAAATAAAATAACGAC
The DNA here is from genome assembly GCA_027579765.1 of Candolleomyces efflorescens. Taxonomy (NCBI): domain Eukaryota; kingdom Fungi; phylum Basidiomycota; class Agaricomycetes; order Agaricales; family Psathyrellaceae; genus Candolleomyces; species Candolleomyces efflorescens. The sequence continues at coordinate 428 of JAMZDL010000163.1, forward strand.
AAACATTGACAGTATGTAGTCTGGCGCTAAAGGTTATCGATTTATCTTTTGATCTGTTCCTCCCACCATCGGTCGTGGTCCAGGCAGTGCAGGTATGCCAACCCAGAGCATTGTGGATGTCCTGCCCCTCGACATATTGGAACTGATAGTTGGATGGGTGAGTGAAATGGTGTCGTATATCCCCCGAATCATGGATTTATCTCGCATACAGATCAAGGCCATTTACCGTAGAAAATCCTCCAAGTTCTCTCGTCTGCGGCTGGTGTGCAAGGTGTTCAACGAGCTCGTCGAGCCTCAAGCATGCTCCTCACTTGTCATCGACTTCGTAAGCAAGAAGAAATGGCGGACGATTCCAGAATTTCTACCGAGGTTAGCTTCGGGGACACACCCATTTGGGCGCTGGGCGAAAGAATTGGTATTGTACCGGTCGATGCCCCCCGAACCTCCTATCAATGGATGGGGGCCGTGGAACCCCTCACCGTGGATGAAAGACCCTACGGAACGCGAAACGAGGCTTGCCTGTCAAAAAGAATGGTTAATCCCCGCCATTGAGTCGCTCGTTCAAGTGGAGCGTGTATTGTATGTCCTTTTCCATTTCGTTTCCGTTTGCCGTTTTCTAATTTGCACCACAGATTGATGTTAGGTTGTAAGGAGCCAGGTGATCGTGTCCTCAGCACCATAGCGAGGTTACCTCGTCTGCAACACCTGAGGGTGGCCTTTCCTTTAGTCGGCGAGATGCGCTTTGATTATGCCGCACTTGGACTATTTTCGCACCTTAAAAGTATCCAATTGGGTGACATCATGCTGACAGCGCACAACATCGAGGATTTGAAAGGTATCCTTGAAAGGTCTCCCTCTGTCACAAAGCTTGAATTACACACCGACGCTATCCGTCATGGAATAGAGGGAGACCCTGTTGATTTCAGTACTCTCGTCGAGGGGATTGTACATCCCCCAGTCGAGGATATTGCTGCAAACACCAAGGACCAAACTTTCTCCCCAGCCCTGAAAGAACTGTCGATATCGTCGGCACAGATCAGACTCTCTCCACTATGCGTGCCTTTCTTACGCTCCTTAACCAGCCTCGAAATCGAGGACGACACTATACATGTACCACCCTCGTTTTGGATCACCCTCGCGAATTCCGGAATTCGGCTTCGAAAACTGACGGTAATCATGCTACGCTCGCCCATCGTGGACTACCTTCTGTCCTACTCAGGACTTCGAAGTATCAGGCTCGGCAGATCCGAGGACGATTGGTACTGCGAGGATCAGGCGGAACTCGAACACAAATTCTTTCATTCGATTCTCCCCATGCACCGAGGCACCCTTCAGTCGCTTTATTTTCTTGAAGGTTATGCAGAAGGAATTTGGGGAATTACTCAAGCATACCTTGATGAAGGTGTTTATCTGTGCAAAGAGCTCAGGCTTTTGCACCTCACAATAGACTACTTTGCCTTCAAAGACGACTCAGAGGTGGGCTTCCGAGTCACTCCCAATATCACTCTGGTACGTGAGAAGCATCCTACTTTTACCGTTCATATCTCCTCATGCAACTCCTCGATCAGGCCCATTTGTTTAGTGGGATCTCAGACAACCTCCCACGGCTTCAAACTCTGAAGTTGGATCATACGGTGAAGCCGGTCCAGCCTGATAATGACGATCCCGCATCAAAGTCTTTTTACCTTGACTACGGCCCTCATTTCCTTCTACGTGAAGAAACCTTTGCCCACCACATTACCAATGATAAGTCCCGTTTTTCCGCTCAACGACAACCTCAATTCCTCTTGGAGTTGGACACTGCAACTCTAATGTCTTCTCCCGTCGACTCCGTCTCGAGCCCGGGCAGCCACTGCTATCAATTCCAGTTGATCGAAGGCTTCGAGTCCGAGGGCTCTAAATCCGATTCCGATTCTGACATAGACTGACGGGACTAGTTATATTGAATCGGATAGCTACTGATAATCGTATGTCTGTGCTGATACTTTCACTTTCATTCAACATACATAGTTCATGATCATTGAGACCCCGCTGTCAGGCTCTTGTCAAGTAGCAGATACTAGGTTAAGTTACTAGAGATTGAAGAGATTAACTCGCTACAGGAATTTCGGAGAGCGTGAGAGTAGGTGAAGTAGACCGATCTGAATGTGAATGTGGGCAAGTGAAAGTGGGGAAAGAAATCTGGGAGCGAGATATGTCACGCACTAAGTTTGGGAGAGTCGATGGTGCGTCGGGCCGACTTGCAATTAGATCTGACCTTTATCTATGAAGATATTCAAATCTGCCCTCGAGAAGATGTCAAATTCACTCATCCGAATAGCTCTTTCCGTCGCATTTGCACCATGGCATCGGAATAGAGAACAAGTAGGGTAACGCTTTTATGCACCTTTCATGGGAACTCCAAAATAACGACAAACAGCATGTAGCCAGCTCCAAAGGTTATCTTTTGATCTGTTCCTCCCACCGTCGGCCGTGGTCCAGAGTGCAGGTATGCCAGCCCAGAGCATTGTAGATGTCCTGCCTCTCGACATATTGGAATTGATTACTGGATGGGTGAGTGACATGTTGTCATATGTCCCCCGAATCCTGGCTTTATATCGCACACAGATCAAGACCAGTTACGATAGAAAATCCTTCGAGTTCTCTAGTCTGCGGCTGGTGTGCAAGGTGTTCAACGAGCTCTTCGAGCCTCAAGCATTCTCCTCAGCTCTCATTGACCTCAGAGACAAAGAGGAATGGCGGAAGATTCCAGAATTTCTGCAAAGGTTAGCTTCGGGGACACACCCATTTGGGCGCTGGACGAAAGACCTGGTATTGTACCGGTTGGTGCCCATCGAACCTCCCAGCGATGAATGGGTGGAAGACGACACACCGTGGAAAGACGACTCTACGGGGCGCGAAACGATGCTTGCCTGTCAAAAAGAATGGTTAATTCCCGCCATTGAGTCGCTCGCTCAAGTGGAGCGTGTATTGTATGCCCTTTTCCATTTTGTTTCAGTTTGCCGTTTTCCAGGTGACTAATTTGCACGACAGATTTATGCCAGGTCATAGGGAGCCATACGATGATGTCCTCTGTGCCCTAGCGAGGTTACCTCGTCTGCACCACCTGAGGATCTTCTTTCCTTTATTCACCAACATCCCCTTTGATTATGCACCACTTGAACTATTTTCGCACCTTAAAAGTATCGAATTGGGTAACATCATGCTGACATTGCACACCATAGAAGGTTTGAAACGTATCCTTGAAAGGTCTCCCTCTGTCACAAAGCTTGGATTAAACACCCAAGCTATCCCTCGCCTGTCAGAGGTAGACGGTGTTGATCTCATTACTCTCGTCGAAGGTGTTGTACATCCCCTAGTCGAGGATATTGCTGCAAACACCAAGGACCAAACTTTCTCCCCAGCCCTGAAAGAATTGTCGGTATCATCAGCACGGATCAGACTCTCTCCACTATGCGTGCCTTTCTTAGGCTCCTTAACCAGCCTCGATATCCAGGACGACACTATACATATACCACCCTTTTTTTTGGATTACCCTCATGGATTCCGGAATTCAGCTTCAAGAACTGGCTGTAAACACGCTATGCTCGCCCATCATGGATTACCTTCTATCCTACTCAGGACTTCGAAGTATCAGGCTCGGTAGAAAGGAGCCTGAGCACGGCGAAGACCAGAAGGAACTTGAACACAAATTCTTTCATTCGATCCTCCCCATGCACCGAGGCACCCTTCAGTCGATATGTTTCCGAGGTTCCCCAGACGGAATTTGGGGAATTACTCAAGCTTACCTTGATGAAGGTGTTTATCTGTGCAAAGATCTCAGGTACTTGCACCTCATCTATTACTACTTTCCCTCCCAAGACGACGGCTCAGAAGGGGGCTTCATTTCCGATATGCCTCTGGTACGTGAGAAGCATCCTTCCTACCTTCACCTTTCCCATCTCCTCATGCTGCTTCTCGATCAGGCGGATTTGTTTAGTGGGATTTCAGACAACCTCCCACGGCTTCAAATTCTGAAGTTGGATCATACGGTGAAGCTCCAGGATGACGATCCCGCAGCAAACTTCTTTTACTACTTTACCTACGGCCCTCATTACACTCTACCTAACAAGGCCTTCGCCCGCCAAATCACCAGTCACAAGTCCCAGTTTTTCGCTCAACGACGACCTCAATTCCTCTTGGAGTTGACAACTGGAACTCTTATGTGTTCTCCCGTCGACTCCGTCTCGAGCTCGGGCAGCCACTGCTATCAGTTCCAGTTTATCGAAGGCTTCGAGTCCGAGGACTCTGAAACCGATCTCGATGCTGATCCAGACTCAGATGCTAGTATCAGATCGGGGCCATTGTAGATAGGTGCCCACCACTTTGCTGATCATTCACCATGATTGAATAGCTAGGATTATGTAGTCACATTTTTCATTGCCGTCGTACTTACATGAGACCCCGCTCTGAGACCCCTGTTGAAGCCTCAATATTCGTCGTACTAGAGGCGTTTATTTCTGATCCTTTCTCTTCCTTCGCTCATTTTCCCTTCATATCAATGTCCGCACTGACAATAAAATCTCTACAACTTCACCATGGGGGGCAATACAAGCCTTGTCTCCGTTGCTGTCGCATTGCCTCGATGTCGCATTACATTCTCTCAAGTGCTGCGTGCAATCTTTGTCTGAATGCCGCGTAACACTGCTTCTCACTGCCCACCATGGCTCTTAATCAACCAGGTCAAAATTTAGTCATCTGCGCTTCATTCCATCTCACTGACAGGAGCATGAACCATCTGCCATAGAGGACAATCGATCAGAAATGCGTCCATCCAAGCCCTGATCGAAAGTTACTGAAATGTATAATATGTCGAAGTGCGATCGTGATGGTAACTTCGAGAGTCTAATTGAATCAAGCGTCGAGGACTCGAAAGGGTAGACAGCGGCAAGTGTACGTCAAGATGTGTTGGGTAACCGAAGCTCTGGGTTTGGTTGAAGAAATTTCCAGTGTCGGAGGGACGAGCATAAAAGGGAGACCAACGCATTCCCAACATATGGTGTCGCATATCTCAGCTACACACCATGAAAGGAGCCTCCCTTCAAACTATTGCGCTTTATTTTGTGCTCCTCTTCGCGACCGTCGCCCGTATGCTGGTTTTACCTTGCATTGTCTATCTGTGAATCAATTTTAACTGTCTTTCCAGGTGCACGCACCCTCGATGAACCCTACTCTCGTCGACAGGCAACGGACGTTTGCGTTCCTGCATGCGCAGACCGTAACGCAATGCAAGAGGTACAGAATTGCCTCCTTTGAATTTAGCCTACGGCGAGGCGATTAGATCGCTGAATATAATTGCAGGCCTGTGCAGCAGAAAGAGATTCAGATTGCTGCAGACCAACATACGGCTCCGCCCACCTCACCTGTGCCTACTGCCTTTCGTTCCAGCCTGGAATTACGGATGAAGAGAGGGAGAGGCTACATCGGAGTGCGCAGGCCTATGTTGATAGTACGCGCTTTCGTCACATCCAGCGTTCGCTGACCAACTAATTTATTGCTAGATATGAGTGCGGCCTGTGAAAGAGAAGGAAAGCCCCTGCAGCCGGCCAGTGTTACCTTGACAGTTACGCCTACTGTGGCTGCTACGGGTACTAGCACGAAGACGACTCAGTCAGGGCCCCCCAGTACCAGTGGGTCGAGTTCAGCCGACAATAACTCGACCTCGAATGGTGCAAGGGCCGTCGACTTTCAATTGCTCTGGAATTGGCTGGTCCCGATAATTTGTGCACTCGGATTGGTTTAATCTGGTTGATGATTTCGAAGGGCGACTGTCCAGCGAGGAAAGACTGACTGCGCATGTCTTCGAGATGATCTAGTACTGTAGTAGAAATGACCAGTAGGGCTGACTCGCTCAATAAATAACTTCTTGAACGCTTGCAATCATGCACGTCTTGGGTCCCCGCCGACGACCCCAGACGCTGCATCTTGTGCAAGCCACAGCGTACGGCTTTCATCGAAGTGGGAGGCAATTTGAGATGTATGGGATCATCCCTATGACATGTGGAGGATATTCTTCTTTCAGGATCGATGCCAATCCCTCGGTGTCGGTATTCGGTATTCAATCCAAGCTCTCCCTATCTTCGTGATCCCTCCAAGTTCCTGAAACCTGAGAGTTTGTCTTCTTATTTCGTTCATTCACATGCGCGACATTTTGTAATGCGTAATCCACCAACTCCCCTCATTCAGTCAGGCTGCACGAACCTAACCCTCCCTGACCACCTCCCTGACCGCCTCCTCAAATATCTTGCACCCCTTCTCCAAATCAGCCTTGCTAACGTTGCATGGCGGGATGAACCTGATCACTTCAAATACGCTCGTCGTCAAAATCAGCATCCCCTTCTCAATGCACTTGTCCGCCACCCTCTTCGCCATACTCTTCGGTGCAGCATTCCCGCTCGCAAACTCCAAACCCACCATCAACCCTTTGCCTCTGACGTCCCAAATGAATTTTCCGACCTCTCCATCCTGCTTTAGGGCATTGAGAGCGCCAAATATTTCCTTCTCCCTCGCCTTGACGTTCTCCAGCACCCTATCATCCTTGAACACCTTCACGACCTCGGTAGCCGCCGCACAGCTGACCGCATTCCCCGCATACGTCCCACCCATACTGCCCTTCTTCAGCGTATCGCTCAACTCCTTCCTCGTGATGATCCCACTAATAGGGAACCCATTCCCCAAGCCCTTGGCCGTCAAGAGAATATCAGGCTTCACCCCGCTCTCCTTGACAGCCCACCAATCGCCTGTCCGGCCCATCCCGCTTTGGACTTCATCGATGATCAGGATAATGTCATGCTCATCGCACACTTTCCGGAGGCCTTGGAGGAATTCGGGAGGAGCAGGAACGTAGCCGCCTTCACCGAGGACGGGTTCGATGATGATGGCCGCTGTGTCCGAGGGTGAGGTTTGCTGCGCAAGGAGGAGGGAGAGACGTTCGAGGCAGAATGCGGTTATCTCGGAGGTGGGGGTAGATTGGGGTAGACCACATTGGTGCCAGTAGGGATACGGGATGGAGAACACCCCCGGCTGTAATCTATTTTTAGAATTGCGGGACTCGGAGTTAGATAGGCAAAAGTGTACGACGTACCATGAGAGGCCCGGTTCCTTCAGAGTAGATGGTCTTGCTCTTCGTTACCGCCATCGCGCCGTACGTTCGCCCGTGGTAACCACCGCCCATGCATATGATGTTTTGCTTCTTCGTGAAGAGCCTAGACATCTTGATCGCCATTTCGACTGCCTCGGAACCACTGTTCCAGAAGAAGAACGAGTCGAGGGAGGAGTGGGGCATGAGAGGCAACAAACCCTCGATGAGCCTCAAGTAAGGTTCGTGTAACGCGATGCTGCACTGTCCGTCTGTCAGTGGTCGATTTAGAGGCCAGAAACCTATGGAACTTACCTGAGAATGCACGAGTTTCATACATTGCTCAGCAGCAGCCCCGCTAACCCTCGGATGAGCGTGTCCAAGGTTGGTCACCCCAATCCCACACGTAAAGTCGAGCATACGTTTACCGTCGGCGTATTCGACGTACGTTCCATCGCCCTTGGTCATGAGCCCTTCAGTGATCCTGCCGAGCCCGCCATTGACGTGCGGGACACCCCAGGAGTAGAGGTCTTGCAGAGGTCGCTCGGTAGGAGGAGCGGTGGTCGACGACATTGTTCGAGTGAGATCCGGGTGAAAGGTGCTGCTGGCCTTGAATGGAGAGTTATGGGGTTTATAACTGGCACTGCGAGCGAGCCTAGACCCCAACCTAAAACAACACGAGGAGAATGCAGGCCGTACTTATACCCGAGATATGCGACACCACACGTACCTCGACGCCGTCGCTATTTTGGTGCGATACATGGCTTGGGGACTCCTAGATGATAGCGTGAGTCAGAAAAAGGTTCCACTTTCATGGTGGAGTCTGTCAATGATCAAGAATTACTCCCGCTTACGGACGGCTATTTGATCTTGCGGCTTAGCGCTGGCTTCTCGATACGAAAACGCGTAGGCGCTGGGGAAGATAAGATGGAGATGATAACGAAGCGATTGGAGGTTGACTCGGAGTTGTCGACCCACCGTGCAGGAGGAGGGATGCTGGGGACAGTGCACTCCCAACACCTCCCAGGGTCATTTCGCTTGCATTGTCTGGTCGGAGCTTGCATTAATGTTGAACCTTTCAGTCACATGAACTTCGTAGGCCGGAACACACGCGTTATTTATCCCATTTACTCTACAAGAGATCGAGGTATCGTGTTTGATAGAATCGAACAGGCTTGGATGTCAATAGAACCCCTCATCACCCGAATACGCATCGCAATCGGAGACATTGCCCCCATCAAGCTGCAGGTCGTCTCCATCGTCACTGGAGTTGAGAAGATGGAACCGATAGCGCTGTCCATTTCCACTGTCTGAGTCCCCCGACTGTGAGCCCAAACGTCTCGCAGGCTTCGAGACGAACGTGGTTCCTGCTGCCTCCAAGAAGAACTCCGGTTTGCGTTGAGCGGAAACCTGTGACTTGCTAACGTGGCTGGCGAACGCCCTGCTGACTGTCTGGAAATACTGCCCACACGCAAAACCACACCCGAAACTTTTCTGGAACTTCCTGGTGTGTTGTAGCCGTAAGGTTTCGAGTTGGGGGAGGTTGTCAGAGATTCCGCCTAATATACTGCCCTAGGAACGAGCGGTCTCGTTAGCAATATGAGCGAGACGAAATTTCTTAAAGCTCAACTTACCAATGGGATCACGGGGTACGTGTGTTTCTCGCTCGGGGAGGGGAAATAGTAAATGAGGGTCAGTTTTTTGAGATTTTTGCAGGTGTGAACGCCTTCATCGAGGGCAGATTGGGTGATGGTCCACGGTCCTAGATTCGTATGGCCGAAAGAGATTGACCGTATCGATTCTCGGTGTTTTGGCAGAACCAGATGGAAGAACCGTCGAGCTATTTCTTCTACGTCTTTGGTCTCCTCCCGCGACCAGTCAAGCGTAAAGTCTCGAAGTCCAGAGTATGAAAGTAGGTAATCGATGATGGGTGAGCGCAAGGGGGCCACCTTCAACTTTTGGAGGTGAATCCCACTATCCTGGAGCGCCTTCCAAAATGAGGGTTGGGCGTGAGTCGAGTCGTTCAAGATCACAAGGCTGGTCAAGGAGCGCAAGAAAGGAGCACACGACGTAGTGAGGTTGAACTGTGATGGGGTAATTCGTAACTCCTTCAGTCTCGGGGAGAAATTTGGTTGCATCGCATCTTCAACCAAGGTGCTGAACTCGACCTTCGTCTCCCCTGATATTTCGGCATGCGACCCGCCATCCAAACCCAACTCCACGAGAGAAGGAGACCTCGCAATCATGCCCTTCACACCATCGATAGAGTGCGTTGTCATCGGCAGGCCGGTCAAGAAAAGATGGGTGAGATTTGAGAACCCTGCCAACGGAACGCTTCCAAAGGCAGAGTATCTCTGGAACATGACCACTAAGTTTCGCAACCGAGGCAGCTTTGCCAACGCAGGCAAAACGTCTTGGTACGGTCCCCGAGACTCGGCAACGAAACTAGAATTCATTCAGTCACGATCTGGAAAGAGAAGATGAATGAAAAAAGCGCACTGTACGGCCTCCACATGAAGGAGCGACTCAATAGCGGGAACCAATAATTCCTTCTGGGATGCGAGCATGACTTCCCGGTCGTCCCCTTGCCATGAATCATACTGCAACCAGGGGTCTAATTCGGCGGATTGAATACCAATCAATCCATCCAGCCGGAGCTCCTTCGCCCAACGCACGTACGGGCTCCTACCAGAAGCCAAACTTGACAGAAACTCGGGAATGGCTTTCCATTTTCCCTCCTCATCATATATAAACCGAATGGAGAGCGTGGAGAAGACCTGGGGTTCGACCAGCTGGTTGAGGGCTTTGCACACCAGCCGCAAGCTACAAAGGCCGTCCTTCTTGCCCTGCAGAACGCATAAGTCGTGAAGGATGGTAGTATGTGTCAACACTAGCACTCACTTCTCGGACCACCAACTCCACAATGTCGAGGGGCAGCACATCCAGAATGCTTCGGTTTGCCATGGAGGTTGCGTGGAGGCTGCAGCCTGGCAACAACGTGTATGAGAATGGAGGGAATCAAGGGTTCTCTGCACAAGTCATCGCTTTTATAGGGGCCTGCGTTGCACAGCACACTGATAAGATGAGCGCCGGAACGTGACGTCATCCCCAATTGGCTACTATGTGACCGGCATGACCGTTCATTAACGTTCATTGTCTGTACGTGTCGTTGAGGGTACATGGATTCAAACTCAATATCATAGAGGGAAATCGCACTAATTGTCCAAACAATCCCCAGCCCTTGACATCAACGGGTCCATGACATCGTCCCAGCGGCCGAGAAGCTCGAGACCATAGTGACACTCTGAGCCTGCAGGAGTAGGTATGAACTCGGACCCTACTGTGCGCAAGCTAAATTGAGGTCGGCACTTAGCGGAGAACTGAAACCTGCCCGAGGTAACGCTATTCGAAAACATCAAGCGGATGTACTCCTTGAGCGCATGATTCACGTCGCTCCGACCCATGCTCGGACGGAGCAGCCCCAATTTTCGAAGTTTGGGAAGGTTGTCGGATACTGTGCTGAGGACATCGGCCTACTGATCGTATGGGAGTTGAGCCAAGGGGACAGGATAGGCACTTTCTACATACCAACGTGATGGTGGAGACTTGGCCAGAGTCCTCATCCAGCGGGAAATCATTGTAAGTGTAGAAGGATTCGAGATTTTTGCACTGGCAGACACCTTCGAGGTAGGCTCGAGTGATAGGCCATGCCAATGTTCCCGGCTTGACCTTTCGGATAACGACGGTCTGTATAGTCGCTCGGTGCATTGGAAGAACCGAACAAAAGAATTGATGAGCGAGGTTCTCGTCATATTGGTGACGCCGGAGTCGACTAGCGATGTTATATGAGTGTTCAAGCACGAAATGGCGAAGTCCAGAGTAGGAGAGAAGATAATTGATGGCGGGCTGCAGTAATGGACCAACAGTCAGGCTCAGGAGGTGGATTTGACAGTCTTGAAGGGACTTCCAGAACGACGGCTGGACGTGAGCAGATTCATCGGCAATTGACAGGCTGGTGAGGGCGCGCAAAAATGGCACACACGAAGGCGACACCTTGAAATGTGCTGCAGAGATACACAAATCCGTCAGCGTGGAAGATGATGGCGGGCCCTTTTGGTGTCCCTCTATATCTTTTTGGAGAGATTCTATGTTCAAGAGAGAAACAACATCAATCGTTTCCACCTCGGTCACGGAAATTCCTGCTACATTAGCGCGGGCGCTTAGGGTCAACTGGGCGATAGATGGCGACTTGGCAAGGAGACAGCGGAGGCCCTCGACGAGCTGTTGTGTGAAGGTCGCTCCGACAAGTGACAGAGTGGTGAGGTCAGAAAACTCTCCGAGGGGTATATGACCAGAGGGGGGGCCTCGAAAGATAATCGCCAATGTTCGCACTCGGGGCAACTTTGTCAACGCATGGAGTGCATCGTGATAGGGTTGACTTGAATCGGCCACAAATCTGAGGCAGCGATACGATTTATAGTGACGAGATACAGTGGTAGAGAGGAAAAAACGTACCGCACACACTCCAGGTGAACAAGTGAGTCTATCGCGGGAACCAGATGTCTTTTCTGATGGACGAGCATCATTTCGCGCTCCGAGTCTTCCTTCTGCCACTGATCCTCACTCGCCAAAGGGTTGTCATCGTTTTCTTCGTATTTATGAGGAACCAGATGAATCACTCGGAGAGTTTTTGCCCAGCGGCTGTACGGACTTGTACCAGAAGCCAACCATGAAACAAAGTCTGGAATGGACTTCCATTTCCCCAAGTCATCCTTCTCGAACTGGATCTTCACTGTCGAGAAAACCTTGGGGCCAACGAACTCGTTAAGCGCCTTGCAAACAAGCCGCAGATCGGGGAAGCCCTTGGGATCAATTCTTCTGCTCTTTGGAGTGGGTCAATCATGATTCCTGACGTTGCACCGACTCGGATTGTTACACTGACCTCTTGCAGCGCCAATTCCACGACCTCAGGAAATAGCACATCCAGAATACTTTCACCTTCGACCATTGCTGCTGGACAGGGCTGCTGAAAAGATTCACGGTGAGAAGGTTCGAGCAGACTCGGTAAAACACGCTACAGTATCGTTCAAGGAAGGGGTGCAAATGCACAAACGTGACTGTGACCTAATAGTAACACTCCGTGACCACTACCAGTCACCAGTGACGCTGGTGTTTGTTCGAAGGAGATCATAATGCGTGATTCGGATTTCAGGGAAGGTACAAAGATTGAAGTAGGGAAATAATGAGAATGGCACAAAACAATCAATAAAACCCTTCGTCGCTATTAATGCTAGGAAACAGAGCTTCGTCACCGCTTTCGTCACGGTCGAAACGATAGTGTCCACATCCTGGCTCCGATCTAAGAAGAGCTGGAGAAAACGAACACCCCGCTGCGCGCAAGAGAAATTGAGGTTCGCGCTTCGACGAAAAGTGAGACTCGGGCCCAATGATCTGCAGAGCAAACGACTCCGAGATTGGACGGATGAATTCTTCCCCATCCCGGAGAGACATCGAGTTCAAGACCCTCTCGTGTTTTCGCGTATGGGCCAGCTTCAAGGTCTGAAGTTTGGGAAGATCATCGGAGACTTTGCCAAATAAGTCAGGCTAAAAACCAAAGCAGTGTGAGTTCGGAAGGATGACGGAACTCTGCTTGACTTACCAGCGTGATTGTAGGAGGTCCATTGTCTTCTTCGAAGGGGAAATGGTAGACAAGGTTCAAGGATTCGAGATTCTTGCACTGAGATACGAGCTCGAGATAAGATTTGGTTATGACCCATGACCCTGGTTTGGTATTCCGGAAAGCGAGAGCTTTCATGGAGCTTCGATGCATGCGAAGAACGGAATGGAAGAACTCGTGCATGATATTCTCGACATCTTCGGGGTCCCTGCCCGATGAGTCCAAATTGAAGTCTCGAAGACCTGAGTAAGAGGAGAGGTAATCGATGATGGGTTGGGTGAGCGGGCCCACTTTCAGGTCCAGAATGCAGATTCCGGAATCCTGAAGAGCTTTCCAAAAGTTTGCCGGAACATAAGCAGAGTCGCCTGAAAGTGTGAAGCTGGTCAAGGCGTGCAAAAGTGGCACGCAAGAAGGTGTGAGTCGAAGCGAATCTGGAGAAACTATCAATGTTTTCAGAACCGGGGAGCGAGTCGATGTAGTACGATTCATTGAAACAGCTCCCATCGGGCTTGAAAGCTCTCCGAAGAGAGACGCCAGCTCCACCTGGTGAACTTCAGTGGCACCACGCCTAATGTGGGCATTCAGGGCTAGATTGGTTATGGACGGGCACCTCGAGAGAAGGCGCTTGAGACGTTCGACAAGGCGTGGCGCCATGGTCATACCAAGGATCGATATGGCAGTGAGATTTGAGAACCCATCGAATGGCAAGTCGGCACGGCCGAGGGTTTGGAAAATAATCCCCAGGAGTTTCAATCGAGGCAATTTTGCCGATGCAGAGAGTGCAATATGGTATGGCTGTATTGGAGAGACTAAGAAGCTGCAGCAGTGGGCTGCCGTTCAGAAAGGTAGAGAGGACCCGACGAGATGGAACGCACCCCACGCGCTCCACCTGAGCAAGAGACTCGATAGCGGGAGCTAATAACTGGTGTTGGCTGGCGAACATCTTTTCGCGCTCGGAGTCCGCTGTTTGCCATTGATCGAATCGCGCCGCAATATGGTGAACGCCTTTCAGGTATCGATCGGGAATCAACTGAGTCACTTGAAGCTCCTTTGCCCAACGCACGTACGGGCTCGTACGGGAAGCCAAACTCGAGAGGAAGTCAGGAATACCCCTCCATTTCTCCGCACCATCCTTGTCAAATTGCATGATCAAGGTCGAGAAGACCTTGGGCTCAACAAGCTCGTTGAGTGCCTTGCACACTAGTCGCAGCTCTGGGAAGTTTCTGCGATCACATCGTTTGGTCTATATAGAAAGGCTGAGCGTTCGCGATAAATAGAATAAGTATGAAAGACCGTTGCTTACCTCTTCTAGTACCAGATCCAGTGTTTCAGTCGGCAGAATATCTAAAATACTCAGGCTTACCATTGAAGCGCGTGGCTCAGGAACAGGAACTGGTGGATCAGTCGGAATATTTATAGTGTGACAGAGACGGTGTGACAGTTGTGACGCATTGCCCGATTGGATCATGCGTGACAGCTGCTCCTCTTACACAACCTCCATCTTGGGCTGCGTTTCGAAACCACATTCGACCAAGTGAGTAGTTCAAATCATCCTCCAAAGTCAAAAATAATAATATAAGACTAGTGGAAGATATATCGACAGGCTCTGACTCTGACTACTCCAGGTAAGACTAGGTTTAAATCTCAGGATCGAATTCAAACTAAAGCACTTTATTTACTAGCTCTGTACGTTCAGGTGACACCGCCAAGGCTTTACCGGGACTAACGCTGCAGTGCAAACTCTCAGTGGATCTCGTGGTTCTTGTCGTCAAAGGGAAACGAGTATTTCTGCGAAGTCGAAGAGGATTTCATTCTTGATCGCTTCAATTTAACGGGATTGAACAACGAGGTCGCCAACTATGCTCAAGCATTGGACCTCATCACCGACCAGCTAGGTGCGCTCAGGATCCGTGCCTTAGTTCTCCTTGACTGAAACTAGATTTAGATGATGATATTCAGGACGAGCTCCGAGGGTCCTTGGATGTGCAGGCGCGGCTATTGTACGGGTTGATTCACGCACGATGGATTGTAACGGCTCGTGGTTTGCAAAAGATGGTGAGTGGCATTGAACACGAACCTATCCAATATCTCATATGACTTCAGCTGGAAAAGTACAAGCGCGCCGATTTCGGACGATGCCCTCGAGTACTCTGTCAGCAACAACCCCTCCTCCCCGTCGGTCTCACCGACGTACCATATGAGAAATCCGTGAAACTGTATTGCGGTCGCTGCGAGGATCTCTACTCCCCAAAGTCCTCTCGCCATGGCTCCATTGATGGCGCCTATTTCGGCACCACATTCCCCCACCTGCTTTTCCTCGTTTATCCTACATTGATTCCTCCTAAGAGTGGCCCGAGCGATATCGCGGGCTCTAGCAGAGATACTACAGGAGACGGACGCAATCGCCGGCGAGTGCGTGATGAGCAGGAGATTGCGGAAGGTGGTGGAGAGAATATCAGCACAGCATCTGTGGCTCTCAAGGCTGATCGATACAGACCGAAAATATACGGCTTCCAGGTCCACGAAATCGCAAAGCTGCAGCGATGGCAGGAGGCTGTCCGAGATCGGTGGGTTGTGGTCATTTTTGCAGCTCATGTTGCTTACTTGGATTACAGGCAAATCTCTCGATTGGAACTGCTCGAATCGGAAGCCACGAGGAATTGATGACCAGCCTCCCAGCTCATTCAGATTGTACATTTGCGTTTGTGTCACATTATGGACTAATACCACGAGCATAATGGTGATAAGTACCATTCCATTCTTCATAGCCCCAATGAGGGATGCTTTCTGCCAGTGCAATGGGATAAGCATGATCTTTCGTGAGTTCGAGGTCGACTGCTCTGCATATATGTTCCAGCTGAAGGATGGAATCCTTTAAAGATCCCGCCAGGTGCTGTAAGCTTTTCCCCGCGGGCGGACACACTCTGGCATCTGGTCTCAAGTAATTGAACTTGATTTCAAGCTCGTCATTTCGAAACCTTGATGGGCACAAGAGTCAGGACATTCAGTTCATTTCGGATGACACGATCTCGTCTTTTAAGGAGCTGAGGAGTGACACCCCGCACCCAGATTTAGAGGCAACGTTCGATTGACAGGGAACATTTTTCTATAAGACCTCTACAGTTTCTCTTGCCATTTTACGAGGCCATAGCCTAGTCGCTATATCGATCGTCGATCGCTTGCTGACGTCTGGTGGGCTAAGTGAGTGGCGCGGATCTTCCCCTCCATCTGCTGTATAAATCACTCATCTCACTGGGCTTGTAGTTCGCAGTTTCTCCCTCTCCTTGATCATGGACTCCACCAACGGTCTTCAGCACATTCCCGAAGATATCGCCTTTCATATCCTCGCACAGGTACGCATTTCCGCCACCTCAAGCGAACTGCCACCCCTGATCCTTGTCCCTAGAGCAATGGCACGGAGACTCTGCTTTCTCGCAAGGACTTGTGCTCTCTACGCTTGTCTTGTGCCCATATGCAGCGGCTTGTCGACCCGCACCTCTTTTCCAAACTTTTGCTCGACATTCGCAATGCTTCTCTCGACCATCAGGTGGATACGATGATCAAGAGCACCTTCGGACCGAATATTTATACCAAGCAACTTAAGATTAGCTCCAACGACCAAGGCCATCCCAATGATGTCTTTGTGCTCCACCGGGTCGGAATAGCAATCCGTGCCTTGACGCGACTGAATTCCCTTCAGTAAGATTCTCATACCCGTATCTTCTGTCATTTTCATTGAATGGCGGCGCCACTGGTAGTTTAACCATCTCGGATAACGATCGATATCGCCCTATCCTTTCGGCGGCATTCAATCTGCCTACACTAGAGCACCTTCACATCGCCATAGAGGGGTCGTGGAGGTCTGCGTGCGATATACAGTTCCAAGGGCACGCGAATCTACGAAGCCTTGCGGTGTTGTACGTGAATCCCTTGTGTTATGCCAGCTATACCTGGTTATCGATGTCATCCATCTCTTCCATTGACAACGCCCTCCGGAACTGCCCAAAGTTGTCTTCACTCACCCTGGGCGTGCCGACCGCGGGTTTACTCGCTAATAAATCAGGCGATCACGAGGACCTTCTTTCGTTTCTCACAGAGACCCATTCAAAGGATAAAGGCGTATTACCGCAGCTTATCCATCTCAGCATCAGCAATTACTCTTGCACTCTCACTCCCTCTCACATCCAATCACCATCACTTCGGTCTCTCCAATCGCTCGACGTCCGCCGTAGCACAGGCTCACGGGATGGATCGTTTTGGTCTTGTCTCGAAACAACCGGGATCGAGCTACGCTCTCTCCGGGTGGACGGTGTTGTCGCGGAGACCATTCAGTACCTTACATCGTACGAAGGATTGGAATCTCTCACCATCGAACCGATCATCCTAAATGCGCTACAAGATCGACAAGCAGAACCGAAACTGGCCTCGAGGGTGTTTAGCGAGGTCGTACCGCGGCATTCTCGCTACTTGGACAATCTTGAAATCGTGGCCCCGGAACCACATCCTTGGCCCGGTGCGGTACATAAACACCTTGGAGAATTGCGCAAATGTACCCAGATGAGGGTGTTGCGCCTCCCTGTTCAAATCGATGAGCGGAATGACCGCGATATCGTCGTACGTCCCCACACTGAATTTTCAATGCTATGCGCGGAATGGCTAATTGTTTGAAAACGCGTTAGTCGGGTGTCCTGGATATGGCTTGCAAGCTACCGGCGCTCTCGAAGCTGGTTCTCTGTCTAGTACGGTCACCGAGCCTTCACCCGTTCAGCGGCCTTGGCTGGCGGTCGGCTACTGGCGCTAACAGCTTAGCGGCCGATCGAGGCAAAGAAATTGTAGCTTCGTATCGGGTACATGGTACACTTGAACTCGACGTTTGTTCGTTTCAGCTCCAAGCTTTTGGATCGACTTATTCTTTGGCAAGTGACGAGCTTGGAGGATTGTTCTTTCGAGCAGAAGCTTGATTTGCCTCGCCTGTGACGAAGAGACTCTACTACGACAACTACATTACTCTACTCTATCATTCAACTATTTTTACGAGCAAGCACTTCGCTTCGTCATACAGATCCGGTCACATGTTATAGACAGAACGGGGTCGAAACCAGGATGCCAAAATACTGCAGAATTGGAAGGGGATCTCACTTCAGACGGGGGAATATCGTACGGTAACTGAGCATACTTACATTGGTATGTGCGACGGTGATACCCCTGGAAGGTATAGACAACGAGCATTTAGGATCTTCGCCTGACATATCGCATTGTACTGTTGTCGAGTCGGATGGTGGACTGGCGTATTGCCAGTACTCGATTCCGTGATGGTGGTATCCTAGCTTGCTAGGGATCATGGTGGGCACGCTAATCAGCATGAAATCTGTCAGTATGGTCCGATGTAGCTTGAGGCAGGGAGTTGAACTCATACCCATCATTGGCATGAACCACTGGATGAGTCGTAGGTTGAGGTACTTTACGATAACCGGGAATCCTTGAGGATGTAACATACCTCGATGTGCATTCAACCCGAATGTTGTGTTCACGGTTTCTGCGAAGGCATTGTTCTGCTTCTAGTCAGCACCTGCTGCCGTGGAGAGTGGATAAGCAAGGAAGCTCACCCCAGTGCGAGGCGCACCGTAGGAATATGTTCTCACTTCGCTTCAAAAAAAGTGATCGAATGCTTCAGCCCTCGTTTTCGAATCTGAAAGTCAAACAAGTCAAGCATACCTCGACGGAAACGTTCCTTTGAGGGAGAGCGCAGCCAAAAGGGCGAGAGCTCCACCCAGAGAGTGGCCGGTCGTGACAAAACTGTAATCTGGATAGATCTTATGCTCGGCGAGGAGAATGGTAAGGACTTGAAGAGCAATAGAGTCCCAGCTATCGAAAGGTGAGTATGCAGATATCTAGCTTTGAGACCGGGACTGACGCTGCTAGAAAACCCGCATGAACGCGGACCTCGGCTGCGGGTTGTTAATGAAAAACTGCAGGATTGGGAGACGGAGTAAAACGGCGCACATAAAACTTTCACACCAGGAGTAACGAGAGGTACAAGTGCTACCTGGGCGTCAAGGATGACATCTACGACTGAAGCGCTTCGTGGATCGCACAGTATAAGGTGGATAGAAAGGTTGATCGTCGATGTTAGGAAGCCTACCTCCCTCGAATAGCTACCACAATCTCTTTCCTTGCTGTATCTCGAGCCACAAAGCCGAGGATATCGGTCGCAGAGTTGGAGAACTGAGTAGAGAGGAAAAACAGAAGACCCTTAACAAGACAATCGCGTGAAATAGACGGGTGTAACGAGGGTATTCCCACATGGTCTCGGGCAAATCAATGAGTAGGATGAGGATGCATACTTGAAGTAGCGCACGAGTTCCTCGTACTTCTCTGCAGATAAGGATAGTTATTTTATAAATTCGTACCCTGAGATATGAGACAAGATCGTGCCTGGCGAAACGCAGGGCACGCCTTCAGGAGCCTTGATGGGCGCGAGGCTTTCATCCTCAAGCTCTGATCCAGGCCGCACTTGATCAATGGTGGCCTGGAAGGTGGGTGTAACAGCAGGACTTTGAGTGCTGGCGTCCATGCAGACAATCAGTCAGGCTGTGCTATCAGGGGAGGGTGGTGGTCAGCGTGTAAGAGGCATGCACATCGAGATGTCACGATCAAGCTCACTGGCAAGGTCCGATCCAAGCTTCCGTAACCGGGTTTCAGCGGCGTAGTGCCATGCCTCAGTAAATAGAGTGATTCAGGCCATTGTGGTCTATCCTTCGAGTTCGTCGATGCGATTGGGCCTTCATGCTAGATGGACTTGCTGGTTGCTGTCCAATCCCCAGTGGCTTCCCTTGATGACGACGATGACGGATGCAGATCCCAGGTTGATCTTATCTTATCTGCTTAGCCGCCGGTGGCTACGTCATCGGGAGTAGTGCTAAGCGCCAATCCCCAAGGATTTTTCAAGTATTTGCGGCCACTCCTCCTTCGTTTGCGCGAGCCTTTCTTTGGGCTCCTCAAGTAGAAAGCTATATATATTCGGTTAAACCCCACTTCGAAAGATGATGTCGTCAAAAATCGTTGCTTTGCGCTGAGCGCCATTCTTCGCGAAGGTGGCCTCGTTCACAAACGTAAACTGCGTGGTTCCACTCGGAGTGGCGAGTCTGCTCTGAAACTCATGCCGTTTTTAAGAAAATTTGTTTTGTGTGTATGAGGTAGCGACCTTGATAGCTCATGTAATCAAAGACGGCTTTGGGCACTGTATCTGTGCAGCGTTTTATTGCTGCAAAGGTTGCCGTCGCGTTGGGCTTCGAAACACCCTATTTTAAGGCATGTAGCATCGCCAAGGTGTAGTGGGTACATACCGTTATAAAATGGATGAGTAGTTATTCCAACATTTTTGAGACCCGGTTCGCAGAGTCACTTTTCTCTAACGGGTTGAAGATGGCACACGCTAATCCTCTAACATCCTCCAGTCCCAGCCGAATGCATCACGGCTGATGGTAGGATATTGTAACTCCCTTGATTTTAAGAAGTTGCTGAGGGATTTAGTCTCTTTTCTTTTTCAGTGGCCCGGTTACCTGCATATCGGGTCAATCGACACTATGCGCCTCGCGCCGGATTAAATCCCCTGTGAACTTGTGCAGTTGAATCGTAACGAGACATGTACGGATCTGAAATACAAAATGGCCCCAAAGTCTATCCAATTTGAAGATCTCAGTCTCATCGGGCTTCATTATGTCTATGAAGACCTTTGGCAAGCAGATGTCGGGATTGACGTTCGCATCTAATTTACTTCGTCGTAATGCGGCAACCTACAGGAGAACTTTCGCTTCTGGTTTGATTTTTGGGGTCTGAAACCGACGTACTTTCGAACCATTGAAGTTTTTCTTCAACTGACTATCGAGGATATTGAACATAGTCATAATTTTACTCATAATTTATCGTAGTGTCACCTATCCATTTGTAGCATTTGCTCCCATTACTGCTTGTAACTGTCACGCATGGAGCACTGCCCGATGTGCATTGACGTGTCCCTACTCTTCTCGTCGTGCTCTCGATCTGCGGTATGTATATTTGGTTCGTGCGATACTCGTGCATTTTGCACCACCTCACAACCTCACAGACGCGCAGCGACCGGCAATTCTCGGCATGCTTAATGACTTCTCCGGACAAACAAGCACAAGCTGCAGCATGTCTGAGGTTCAAGGCAACCGCGAGGCTATAAACACGCCCTTTTCTCGACAATACCACCATGAATATGTTCTTCTTGCCCCTGCCAATCCAGCAACATATCCGACTGGCGCTCGACTCACCAACGAA
The DNA here is from genome assembly GCA_027579765.1 of Candolleomyces efflorescens. Taxonomy (NCBI): domain Eukaryota; kingdom Fungi; phylum Basidiomycota; class Agaricomycetes; order Agaricales; family Psathyrellaceae; genus Candolleomyces; species Candolleomyces efflorescens. The sequence continues at coordinate 21,526 of JAMZDL010000163.1, forward strand.
GTGCTCGACGGCAACCCAGCCCTGCAAGATGGCCGCTGACCGGCCGCCACCATCATTCAGGATTTGATTTCGCGCCGTATTTCGGGACGGTGGAACTACGAGAGCCCAGGAGAATCCCCTCATTCCAGTGGGAGGCGATGTCTTCTCTCGTCCTCGTTTGCCATGAAATGGTCAAGCAGAACGGGATTTACGTCTTGGATTGGCCCTTCTTTTCATCGAAGGGGCAAGGTACGATCGGGACGCCACAAAAGGCGCCGCGCCCATTTGGGCAACCTTCATTGAAATGACACGTGACCATGTTCGACTTGCAGAACCGTGTCGGGAGCGTGCAGGCTTTTCCCATCCCCCCTCCTCCTCCCCTCCGCCACCTGTTCCTTTCTCCCTTGTTTCCGCGACATCCCATAACAGAACATTAAAACTTCGTATGTTCTTAGTTCACATTTTTATCCAAGTCTCTAATGCGTTGTTCTACAGATAGGAAGACCCCACGTTCACTACTAACGATTTGTTTTACAGGATTTATTCAAAAACTTCCTCCATTGTAGACCAATGGCTGCTCCGACCCAGGAGTATCCTCCATGGCTGACGCCGTCCGAGGTTGTTGCAACCAATGCTGCTGGCCAGGTGGTCACTTCAACGACCATCGTGTACTTGCCACTCACGTACTTAGGGCCCAGCGTCAGTCTTTTGGCAGTTTGTATCCAAAATTTGGACTGACACGTCAACCCACAGATACCTCTGAACAGCTTGTACACCTATGGCGGTTCGACGTATCCTCCTACAATCGTAACGGGTTATATCACCACCACACCCTCACCGACGGCGTCCCCCACGGAAACCACGTCTGCAACGACCCCCGCGCCACCTCCTACATCTATTACGACTTCCGCTTCTACAACCACATCCTCTTCATCTACCTCTGAAGTATCATCCACGACTACCATTCCTACCGTGTCGTCATCTACTGTGTCAGGAACGTCTGGCATCTCGACTACTTCGCCAACTTCTGCAACGACATCTATTACAACGCCACCCATCTCGACTCCTACTACCGCGTCCACTATAGTTCCTCCAACTACCACGGGGGGACCCGCCTCTTCAACTGGGGGACTTTCCAGGGGGCAGCTTGTTGGTGTAATCGTTGCCAGCATTCTTGGCCTCATCTTCCTCTTCGTATTCCTCCTAGCCATGTGGCTCTGGTGCAAAGGCCGGAGAAATCGTCGTTCCGGTCAATTCTCCACCATTACTCCCATCGACGATGACTACTTCATTGTGGGAGAGGACGCCCGAACACCAGGAGAAGGATCCCCACGTCATAGTGGTGAAGAAGCCGACCCATTCCTCCAACGAAGCCGTGATGCCGCTATGGCGGAGGTGGCCACTGAGATGGGTTCGCGCCCTGGCGTTGCCCGCGTTCCACCACCTCTGACTGGGAGCTTGTCATCTTCTGGATCATCTTCAACCGGCGCTTCCGGATACGGTGTTCTACTTGAGCGCCCGACCCTCGGTGTTCTTCCCCCAATGGCCGAGGAAGGCGAGTTAGGCCACGGCGGCTTCCGCCTGTCGGAAGATGAGATGCGGCAGTTGAATCGAGAGTCTGTTCTTCCTCAAGAGGACGAAGAAGGGGGAGGAGAGTACACCGGTGCCTATGCCATCAACAACGAACCTTTAACTCCGCCACCACGAATTATGGATCCAGACAACGCCTTCGCGCCTGTCGTATTCCCTCGTCCTCCACCCGTGTCGTCCCCAAATCCGCGATCATCGGTGCAGTCTAACCCGTCTTTGAACGATGCCGAAGATGCAGCCTTGCTTACCGCCCGAAGAGTGAGAGTTGGCGAATTCCACCCCTCGGAGCCAACCCTAGCAGAACCCAGCGCTGCACGAACCAGATTCCTGGATGCGATTGGTCTTGGTTTGACCGGCCTTGGACGAACGAGTTGGTTCGGATCGGGTAACACTCCCCCAGCAACGCCCCCTCGTAATTCCCGTCATTCTCCTGGGTTCTCAGCGGTTCCTCTCTCCGAAAACGACATTGAGACCGGGCGAAATCTGCTGCAACCTGACCTAGGACCGGACAGCTTTGGCAGGAACCGTGGAATCGGTATGGGTCCTGACGGTTTTCGACCAGGGTCGGGGGTTAGTGGAAGGAGTGGCACATCGGCTTCAGGAGGGACAGTTTGGCACGACGCGCCGTCTTCATTGCCAGGAACACCGGGCTTGGCCGCGCCACCTCGGGCTTTGACGCCTGCAGGTGCAGCTCTGCCGGAGCATGCTTGGTTGACTGGACAAGTCCCAGTTCCCCCACATTCCCCGCCTGCTTATGATGACCCGTTCATTGATTCACCGGCTTCTACGAATGTCACACAGCAACTTCCATCCAACCTCGATATTTTGGACCTCCCTGCGCCGACTGCGTTGACCCACTTTGCGTCGTCGTCTTCGATGCGCGATTCCGGTACTGTGAGCAGCATCGGGCTCTCCAAGCATCCTTTCCCACCTGGATTGGAGCATATGAAGAACAAGACGTGGTCTTCGCATGATGGATCTCTTAGTGCTGCATCATCGTCCCCGGCATGGCATCATGTAACCCATGGAATGACCGAAAGCGAACACCAGGCTCCCGCCGTTGTCGATATTTTGGAGGAGGAGCCGCCGAATGCTACGACGACCTGGAGGACTATGTCTGGTGCTGGCGGCGCCTCGCTCGCGGAATTTGGAATCGGCAGAAGGACGACGTTCGGTTTGGTAAGTGTCTTTTGGGTCGGTGTGTACTACTACTAGCGTGCGTCGGCTAACTCGCTTTTTTCATTGCTCCCATAGCCTCAGTTCATGCATCCGAATCTCATCCCCTCCGAGCAAGGCTCCTTGCATTCCATGCGTTCACATATCAACCCACCGTCAGTTCGGTCCACAGGATCTGCTGCAGCCTCAAGGCGCGATGGTTCAGGCTCCTTGAGCTCAACTTCATCTTCCAAGCCCTCAACGCACAGCGCTTCAAGCTCGCTGTCGCACTCTCGGAGTATTATCTCAGAGGGACGGAGACGTTTCGATCCCCATTTACCATCTCCACCCGTCTCAGCGTTCGGCATGGGACCGGGTCATCGAGGCTTCCAAACGCCTCCTCGCGCTGCCACTCCAGCGGACCTCGGGATGCACAGTGGATTTAAGCATGGGGAGATACCGACCATCGATGGACCGGCAGGGTCTCCGAGCGAAGGGATTCCTATGCCTTCTGTGCATTTCAGCCCTGGGGCGAGTACGATTCGAACTGTTGGTTCGACGTCGACGACGATGCAGGGTGGGAGGACGAGGACGACTTCGGCGGTTACCTTTGGCGCTGGCGATAGGCTGGCTGAAGAGGAATCGTTGCCTTTGACCGATGGACAGGGCGTTAATAGCCTTTTGGGCCCTGCTTGGACTCCTGGACCGTGATTATGCTAGTACTTGCGTACGCATGCGGTTTCTTTGGGAGTCTAGGTTCTGTGGTTTTTGGCTGGCTGGCTGGTTCATGGTCTGTTAATCGTTCTGTTCCTCTCTACCTTGTTGGCGCGCATTCTTCACTCACTCTCGGACTTTTGACGCTCTTATATAACTTAACGCACCCTGGCAGACTCTGTTTCCTCTTGTGGAGACGTAGGTGCATGGTCTTGATTGATACTTTACGACTCGTGATGATGATGTGCTCTCTTTTTTTGATTTGTTGCTTGTGCTTGTGTGTAACTTACTACTATTACTTACGACCCTCGTCATGACCAACCCCTCCAACCTTTTCTCACAAACCTACCCTTCCTACTTACCGCCTGCGATACCTCGATACATCCATACTACCCGCCCCGACTGACCTGACTGATTTCTGTGTATTTACTTACATTTCCATTGCTTACTTACATACGTACATTGTGACTGATGCATCTTCCAATACAATTCGCATTGTTTTCATGGACCACAAACTGTGTCTCAGGGTAAAGGCTCTTGTGAAGGAAGAGTACGAGCGGGAAGGGTAGTTCTGTGATCCGTGATCTGATGGTGCGACACCTCCTGTTTGGCCCACCAGACTGCTTGCTCTCTTCCACAACCACAACCCTCCATGTCGTGATGCTCCGGCATCTGCAGCGAGCTCTACTGCTCGCTCGTCGTACTTTAATTACATCGCCACTGCCATCATCATCTCCAGCATGTCGAGGCCAGATGCTTGAACGGCTACCGCAATGGGTGCATCCACGAGGGTTTCAATCATCGTCGGCTTTGGGAACGACGTCGAAGCCCCCTCAGCCTCCTGCGCTGTCCAAGCTTCCTGACCCAGATAAGAAGGCACAAGTGCATGATCTAGGCGAAGTGAGGAAGTGGGTTGAGGACTTCAAGAGTGCCGGGTATGAGGTGTTGAGAGATGCCAAGGGCATTGTGGTGACGTTCTCGAGGAGTTCGGGACCTGGTGGGCAGGTAAGACTTTGTTCACCCAAGGCGTTATTAGTTTCACAGCTGACTTGGCCCTTTTTTGTGGTAGTAGAACGTGAATAAAGTGAATACGAAGGCCACGCTGAGGTGTGCGATTGATTCAGAGTGGGTGCCTGTTTGGGCCAGAGGGGAACTGGCCAAGGAGGTGAGCGAGCCTCTTCCCGAAACTCAGGTCTAGTTGGAGCGTACTAACATGTGCCCGGATAGCCTCACTATGCGAGCTCGTCCCATTCGATACTGGTCACTTCCACCACCACCAGGTCGCAAGCACAGAATATCGATGACTGTCTTTCGAGGGTACGTGCTAATTCAACGTTCACCCTCTCTTGTGCGTTCAATAACAAGAAATAGCTTCACGACATTATATTGACCTGCTCGACGAGAGGTCTAAAGAACGCTACTTCGGAGGAAACGAAGAAACGTGTCGGAGAGCACATCAAAGCTGAAAAGGCTCACACGCGGTCGGAGAAAGAGAAGAGGAGTGGGGTCAAGAAGGAAAGGGCGGTTGCGAAAGGGCGAGGATCTTATTGGGATCATTGACCTCTCTTCGTACCTATCGTGCTTAACATCCGAACGACGCAGGTATTTTAGGTGCGGTTTCAATGCGAAACTTGCGGTACCGTCGATTTGTCAAGTTCTTTGCATTTTGTCAATGACTCATGGGGCTGTTACTTTAATAAAGAAGGTTTCGAAACTGATGTCCGCTTCTGACCCCAGGCGTTTCACCTCTTCAACTACTATTCACAATCACCTTGTTTGCGCTCAGAGTCAAAGCAATGGCTAACATTGGGATCACCCAAGCATTGCCGAATGATGCTCTGCGCTTGGTTTTCGAAGAGGTAAGCGGCTTTGCTCTTGACACTCAGCAGCTTTTCTCATTTGCGCGACCTCAGCTCCGACGATGCGACGCATGGTCTCACTATTGCGGCATGAGACTGCTTTGCAAGGCGGTCAACGAGATAATCGAGCCCGAGGCGTTTTCGAGCGTCACCATCGGCTTCACCGAACAGAACATGAACACGATTTTGGACCTGCTCCCTATGTTGGCGGCAGGAACTACTCCGTATGCTCGCTGGACAAAATATCTTCGCGTGCACAATCTCGTTCCTCTGGCTGAGGATGGTAGGACGGTGTGGGATCGTTTGAAGCCTGGCCCCAACCGTGAAAGACTTCTTGCATGTCAAAACGAGTGGTTAGTGCCTGCAATCAAGTCATTACTGCGAGTCGAGGAAGTGGAGTGAGTAATCTCTGAGCCGTCTGCGATGGATGTACTAACATTAGATAGGCTTCGTGCGTCCTCGCGGGAACCATATCAACCTGCACTGTCTGCCCTCGCGGAATTACCTCAGTTACGAAGACTGAAAGTTTGGTTCAACCACCCGTTTCAGTCGGGCAGGGATGTTTCGTTCTCTCGGTTCTCCAACCTTGAAGTTATCGAGCTGCACGATGTCGTGCTTTCGTCGTCCATCCTGAAGGGCGTCAAACAACTAGTCGCGAACTCACCTTCTTTGCAAAGATTCGTCATCAGCCGATATCGTTGGTCGGTTGATACTTTGACGCCAACACTTCCCTATGTCACATTTGACACGGTCATCGAAGCCCTCATTCGTGCACCCGCCTTTACCCCAACCCTCAAACAGTTGGGCATTGATGTGGGGGGCTTTCACCTCAATGGCTCATGTTTCCCTTTCCTAGCCTGCCTAACGCATCTCGACATCCGAGGACTTTCTCCCAAAGGAATATCGCCTACCTTCTGGAGAAGCCTCGAGCATTCGGGAATTCACCTCCTTAGATTGGCAGTGCAACCGCTAGACCCGTCGATCATCGACTATCTATTGTCATATGATGGACTTCAGGAGATCGTATTCAAGTTGGACTACACTTGGTCCGCTGCAGATGGATCGGACATGGACACATTTGCCAGGCGATTTTTCTATTCTGTTGTTCCTCGCCACCAGGATACGCTGCGAGAAATTCGCTTTGGGTGTAGTGAACGGGAGACATGGGAGGCCTCGGCTATGGTTCCATGGATCTTCAACGAGACCTACCTCGAGCCTCTTTCGCTCTGCAAGCTCCTGGAGCGTGTGGATGTGGTATTTTTCTATCCCTCTCCGAACGAGAAAGTGCGTTACCCTGCAGTACCTTTGGTAAGCGTAGAGTGAATCGTGCAGAAAACTTGCGTTGATCTAACTTTGATAACTTTGATAGGAAATTTTGTTATCGACAGCTTCAACAAGCCTCACTCGACTGCAGGAGCTTGCACTGATGCACGTTCGAAACTTCCACAAATACACGGGTAGTTCTTACGCTCACAAAGCCTTCTACAACAAGGTTGCGAAGGCGTTCACCACCTATGTCAGGAGGGCCATGGACATATGCGGAGAGCCTCTCCCTTTCGCTCTCTCGGCGATGGGTCCCTCATGTACTAGCACTGGTCAGCTCACTCGGTATCACATTGCGGTGGAAAGCGGCTGTTCAGAGAAAGCTGGCGATGAAGAGGACGTATCCGACTCAGATGCAGATTCTGTGATCTCGTCTGATTCTGGCGGCTGTACAGGAATTTATCTCTGCGACTAAGACCAGCCAATCGTACAGTCGATTCGTACTTGACACAGTCGATTATGTAGTTGCTCCATATTTTGCATCCAACAAGTTGAAACTTCAGTGCTTTCGATGCACTATCGGAAGTTCGCGCACCACGTAATGAGCGACGGTCGCTCGTTGATCAGGGTTATTTTTCTGCGCAAGACTTGTTGGAATATTGACAGACTCGGAGGCTGCCTGTCCGACACCAAGGGTGGGAATCATGGAGTCGATGAAAAGGAACCCAATTTCTGAAAGGTACCTGGACTATCCACGAGCGGAGATGAAGTGAGAGCAAGCGAAGGAGAGGGAGGGAAAAGAACAGAGGATCCGGAGAAGAAAGGGAGAGATGATCCGCTGGATGTGATGGACTGATCCGTCTTATGTCACGATCAGATCGCAGTAGATCACTGTTGCACAAACATCTGGTACGCTATATGTCAAGTATTGTTCCAGTCCAGATGGGCGCTGTTTTTCGGTCGTCACTGCCCGGGCGCTAAAGGCCTCAGCTCTCCTCTTCTCCACCCACCAACATGGCTACGGCAACAAGCTCAGCTGACCATGCTGAAGATGCCGCCAGTGCTTCGATTCCTGTCGCACGATACGATGAATTGTAAGTCGATCTCTTTGCCGTTTCGAACAGATGTTGATTCCTTTTGTGGGGCAGCTTTGACCCGTAGGTGTCTACAAGGCCGTCGGGCGTTGTATAAGTCCTGAGGGTTCCATTCAAAATTTGCAGTCGCAAACGAACGACGGTCTATCGAAAGACAAACAATGCCGACTTGACGAAGCATTTCCAGAAGTTGAACAAGAAGAAACCAATTCTTGTCGTTCGCCGGAAGATCGACAATAAGGGCCGTCACTATACCACGGAAGTTGATATACGAAGCCGGAAATTATGTGACATCTTGCAGAAGATATACGACGGGGTCGATGGATTAGAAATTACAAGAAATCCTCCATTCGTGAGTGGTCGGCAGCTCGTTGTTCATCCAGTCACTAAATGGTTATGGGTGTATAGTGTAACCAGAAATTGTTCTACCATGCCTATCCCGAGCTTCAAGCACGCCTCAAGAAGGAACGCGCATCTCGAAATCAAGACGAAGAACTCATACACGACCTGGAAGTGGCTACCGCTTTCACGCTCGACGACCACGCAGATACCTTCTCCAATACCGAAGCTCTGCTTTCGGGGGAGTGGGCTTCCATCACATTCGACCTCCTCTGGACCCTGTTCTCCCCCGGAAACCTTCTTTACAGTCACGACGAGTACACAGACCAAGGGCGCATCTTGAAGGCTCAGACCTACGAAATCATGAAGGATCCGGAAACGATGCAGTTCTACGCACTGATCCGGTCTCATATGATCGCACACGACGGGAGGACGTTTGGACTCGCCATTGTGAAGCACAAGATTTACGAATTCGATGGAACGCGCAAATTACAAGACCTAGCGATATACCCACTCAAGTACTACCCCCAGGAGGTTGAACTTCGTTCCAAAGCCATAGCAAGGGGGAAGAAATTCATCACGATGCTCGGCCACGCATTCTTTGAAGCGAGTGGCCCGGCTGTCTACGAAAAGTTCAATCCCGATTGGGAGCTTGAGCTCCGTAGGTTCTCGGTGAGTAAACATCGACCAGCTGTCGGTGGTCTTAGAACTCATGCTGCTTTATCAAGGCGTACGGAAGAGTGATGATCGACCCAGCCTCATATCGAGTTTGGCAACCCTCAGTCTTCTCATTGATCAACCCCTCCGTTCTGTACCGTCTAGACATTACCAAACTCACGGACGAGCAGTTTATGTTATGCACCCCAATCGTCTTGGGTTTCTCATTTACCGCGAAACAGTGGGGTGGGTTCGCTTTGGATCGATTGGCAGACATCGATTGGACGTCCAAAGCCTTCGAATCCCTCGTTCTCAACCCCAAGCTCAAGGACCTCGTACACTCGATGGTGAAACAACATCGGAAAGGAACTTCTGAGTTTGATGATGTTGTCAAAGGGAAGGGGAAAGGCTTGGTGGGGCTCTTGTGCGGTCCTCCTGGCTGTGGAAAGACGTTAACAGCGGAGGCAGTGGCGGAGGTATAAATTAACTTAGGTCACCCGAATTTCTCTCTAACCCCTCCTTTCAACGGCAGACAACCCAGTGTCCTCTTTACTCCCTCTCCGCAGGCGAGCTGGGCACAAAACTTGAAGACGTTGAAGCAAAGCTCACGCAAGTCCTGGAGCTCGCGCACAAATGGAAAGCCGTCGTACTTCTTGATGAAGCTGACGTGTTCCTTGCTCAAAGGGATAGCACAGATGTTCAGCGTAATGCCCTCGTCTCCATATTTTTGCGCAAGCTCGAATATTACCAAGGCATCTTGATTTTGACGACGAACTTGATCACTCATTGTGATATCGCGTTCGAAAGTGCGTGACCCCGAACCTGCCGTCTCTCCAGTGCTGACTGCACTTCTCAGGTCGTATTCATTTTACCATCCATTACCCTCACCTCTCGATGGAGTCACGTCTACAGATCTGGAAAACGTTCATCTCCCAAACCCCAGGGAGACCTACAATAACGCAAACCGACATCGAGGAGCTGGCGCAAGTTACTTTGAACGGCCGACAGGTGATTGCATCCTCTAACTTTTGTGCAGCTCAAGGCAACTTCGTCTAAACTATCCTGTGTATCTAGATCAAGAACAGCGTGTCCGTTGCCCAATCATTCGCATCCGGCTCGGGACAACAGCTCTCCATCGACCACATCTACACCGTTCTGGATGTGATGAGAGATTGGCAAAAGGCGAAAAAAGCATCTGTTGAAGAGCAGTCGTTGCCACCTTTAAACCTCAAAGCAGACACCGAGACCTCTGACAGTTCGAACTCTAAGCTAGAGAACAAGGATCCCGATCATCAGGAATCCTTGACAGAGAAACCGGCCGCGAGTTCGAGCCCAGATAAGCTCATAAATGGATCGGCGGGAACCACGGTCTCCCTTCAGCCGCAACCACTGGATGTTAGATTAGGTACGCGCCGTCTGCCCCTCTCCAAAGCTGCGCTGAGCTCACTTTCTCCATTTCTCCCTTTGTAGTTGCGACTTTGACATTCTTCGCCGGTCTATCCACCGCGTTTCTTATGGTGCTGGCATTGAGACCAACGTAAAGTCACGACATGCCCATAGTGCAGATAGGGAAGTGTGGCTCATTAGGCAATGACTTGACGAACATTACGAGACGCTGTTGTACTGTTGTACTACGGACCCGACTTTTGTATATACAGGATACCCTTCGCTTATGGTGGATAACACGTTCATTTGACTGAGTAGGAATAATGCGAGCTAAGTGTAGCTCATGAGAGTTGACCGTTGATTGAGTGTATTGACATAGCGAGAACTTGACAAGCCACCCATGCCTTGAGTTGCGTCGTGCATACGCCATGCCTATGCACAAGAGGTCGCTTTGGTCCTACAGGCCGCACCTTCACTACTGAAAAACCAGCGAAGGCTAGCTTGATGCGAGGCCTTAAGGCGTAGATGGCAAACGACATATATCATTGGCACGTTTTCAGCGACATACAAGTATTATAGTGATTAAATATATATACCGACGAGATTAGAAGCAGGAGCACGGAAGGTAGCAAATGGTAACACAGGGTCAAATGGATCGGGAGAAAGGAGTCAAGAACAAATGTCAGGGATACAGTAGATTCAATCCTCCTCTTCAACAGCATCGAGCGACTGGGAGTGGGAAAGAGACGAAAGTTGGAGGGGTTCGTTACCGTTGGTGTTGAGCGGGATGCTGGGGTTACGTGAAGTATAGGGGGCACGCTTGAGCTGTGGCTGATCGTCGAAGAGGGCATCGTCAGATCGCCTCTTTCGGCCGATCGGTAAGCTAGAGGTCGAGTCCTTGGAGCGACCTCTATGCCCAGTTGGACTCGCAGGGAGTGAATCATCAGAGCCGCTCCTGGAGTCAAAGGCAATAGCAGACGTTGCAGCCGCAAGCTGGGGTTCGTCCGGAATCGAGGGCTGGGGATCCTGACTAGCCTTTTTCAGCTTCTCAATTGTGGAATAGAAAAGAAAGAGGATATGGGCGTAATGTTCGTCTGCCTTGCTGAGGAGCCTCTCCATATTTTCTCGTCGCTGGTCCTGCGATAGACGACGTTCCACCCATGAGTCCTTCTCCTCCGAAATGTTCTTGAAGAAGCGCTTGAAGTCTAGTAAGAGAGTGAGACACTCCTCCCCCCACCATTCCGGGAAGTTGAGGTTGTCAGGGTCCATGGCTCTAGTGATGAATCCATACTTGGAATCGCTAGCCGATAGATGATTAGAGCTTGACCATTGCTTGAATGAATCCGGAAGGCTTCTCTCATACGTCAACCCGGGACCTTCAAATCCGAAAATAACGATGCAAAGGACATAGAAGAAAGATTCTAGGTCATCCAGATAGTTGTGAGCTGGCGTGAGCTTGTTGATGGAGCTCAGAAGAACAGCAATAGACTGAAACATGCGGGTTCCCTGAAAGGGTTTAGGTGCGGAGGAGTTGGGAAATAGGCATAGGCACGTACCGTTCTACAGTCCGCGCTCATTCCTTCAGTATTTCGTCCAATCCAGATATCCATGTCGAGGTCAATCAAAATGCCTCTCCAGCTACCGTCAGCTTCCGGAAGCCCGGGCAGAATGCTGGCGATTGAGATGGTACGGTGAAGGACACAGGCGCGGAATAAGCTCCTATGAACGCCCGTGGCACCGACGACTTGGCCACACAAGTCCTTGATCGCGTTCAAACTCCGACTCACCTTCCTGGTTTGGACGAAAGCCCTTGAAAGTTGAAACGAATCGTCCATTGTCTGTCATGAGGCAAATATCTGGCATTATCGCATCAAATCCTTCCATAGCTTTGATTTTAGATTGTGCATGAAGGGACCTCAATGTTCGGCTCAAAATGCAATCTAAGGCATACGTTGCGTCAGTAGTAATAAGGTTCCACTGAAAATAAGTCTCGGGTCAGTGTGGAACAGACAGCAAGAAAGGAAGACTCACATTCACAGTCGTCGTCCGGGTTGAACTTCTCCATTCCTTCCATCCGGATATCCAGCGCTCCAATGCCTAAGTTCTCCGTGATCTTTGTCCGGCTCATGGAGTCCACCCACTCTCCCAGGTTCTTCTCTTCGTCGAGATAACAAACAACAGGGAACTCGAAGAACAAGCTCGGGGCTGCGCTCGGCTCTTTCTCCGGCTTCTGTGTGTCAATTTCAGGAGCCGGGTGTGTTCCAAACAACGGGACAAGGGACTGAGGACCCTTGGGTTGGTCATCAACAACGCTCACCTCATGCCCAACGACGATCCTAGCCGAGATGGGTGCGTCTCCTTCTATGGCGGGGAAGAACCGCACAGAGCGGTGCGTGCACGTCTTGGGCATGAACAACGTCTTCTCGGGTGCCATCACAGGCTGAGAGTCATCGCACTTTGCCTCAGTTTTGTCGCCCTTGTTCAGATCGGACGGTTCAACATCGCTGAACAAAGGGACACGCCAGACCTGTAAGAGCTTCCAGCTGGCTGCTATGTAGAGGTAGTCTTTCGTCCAGGTCAAGTTGAATGGCAGTTGTCGTGTGTTAATGCTCTTTACTGGCCTCAAATCGATCCTGATACGATGGATCAAATACGGCGGGGATCGAGCTGTTTTCTTGGAAGAGAGGCGGTACGTCGAGGCGAGCAGGGCCAGGTGAATTGGGGGTAGAGCCACTTTGTGCTTTTCCGCCTTCACGGCGGTCTTTGGGTCGGGTCGACGGCCTTCTAATGCGGCGATGTGCATGTATTGCCCACAACTTGAGAAGGCGCACTGAATGGATATTTGACGAGCTGCGAGTTCATCAGGGTCAGCTTCGTGTACTAAAGCACGATGATATTTTAAAACGCACTGAAAGGTGTGGATGGGCGCAATCTTCGCGTGAAAGAGGTGCTCTTTTCGTAGTCTATGAACAGAATGTCTCCGTCGCCCAACGGCCAGACAACCAAGGGCTTTGATGGATGGAACGCCGGGGGCGAAGCGTATAACTTGCACCTCAGTGGAATCTGCTTTCGGAAAACACAAATCGACGATCCCGAGGTTGTATCAAACACAGCGATAGTCGCTCGGGGCTTTGAACGGGAGGTTTTCTGATCGCTAAAGTACTGAGGAAGTCCATCCCAATCTTCGTCATCTTCTTCCCTGAATAAATGCCGATTGAACGCCGGAGGCTCTTTGCTGTCTTCCTCCTCTTCCGAGTCGCTCGAGTCGAGCTCAACTGGGAGGCCGCCACCGCCAAGTGCCCACCTCGACCCACCGCCACCATCATCGTCTCCCCCTTCAGAGTCTGAGCCGTCAGATGACCCAAGGTGATAATCAGCCCATGGATTAATCATATCATCATCGAACCTGCCCTGATTCGAAAAGACCGAGCTCCCTTCACTCAGACTATCATCGTCACTGGCAAACTCTTGCCCACTCTCGTCACTATCACTATCTTCATCCTTGATCACCCATGAATCCATTGCATCCTCGTCAGAGTTCCATTCCTGCACATCGAGCTCATCGTCGCTATCGTCATGGAGATCATCAAAATTGCGATCGAGTTCCTTGCTTGATAGCCTCGTCCGGGAAGTGACAGTCAAGAACTGGCCGCGACGCGACACTTCCTCGATATAGCGCGTCCTCCTGCTTCCTCCGACGATGTTCGTAGAATGTATGTTTGGAAGTGGCGTGAAGTCACCGCGGGAGTCTCTTTGGAAGAGCTTGCTCCCTATTCGAAGGACCTGTCCATCGGATGAGAAAGCAGCCAAGGGCGCGCGATCCGTTTGGGCATACGGGTTAGAGGGATCGTGGACGTAGAGGTCGAAGTCACAGCTGCTTGCTAGAACTTGGAGGACCTGTTCGTTCTTGAGAGTCGGGGAAGTATTATTCTGGAGTACCCATGTTTGAACTTTGCATTCGAGCGTCACCTTGAGGAGGACAGTTGAGAGTGATAGTGGGGCGTCGCCGGCATCAGCTGGTAGATTGGTGTATCTACGAGGAGTCAAGTCAGGGAACGAACAACCGCGACGGGTAAGACGCACTTGATTTGTAGAGCATAGACCTCAGAACCGGAATCACTTGTCAAGTCCGTGAAAAACATGCAGCTCCCTCGAACAACAGCTTCTTCTGTGGTCATCGCGAAGCTCGAAACACGACTTCTTCGTTCCGTCAGAAAATGGTCAGGACCGAGAGCGCCCGTCCAAATGTAGTCCATCTCCCCAGTATACGGCGAGGTATGGGTGTGGGCGGCGCCGCTACATATACCACAACAGAGGAAATAACGCCACTGCCGTAGGAAGCTCCTATTCTGAATCCAAACCCGGAACCCCTCGTCCGACTTCATAAACCACCAAGGTAACATTCTTCGCAACCATTTCGTCCCCTCTTCACCAGCCCCGTGGAAACTAGAGAACTGAGCCTGCACCCAAATCGCCTGAACCTGCAAAACTGTCCAAAAGTTGGGTGATTTGACGAATGCGGTGACCTTCGGGATCAGCTCCTTCTGTCGATCCTGATCGAGCACGTTGTCGAGGTGCTTGTCCCAGTACTTGGCAGCGTAGATCAAGAACCGGTTGTTCATGACAGGTGTTCCTGATATATCGTGCCACTGGTCTCCTTCCTTCCGCAATAGGTCGGAGAACCGCGATTGGAGGAGGTAGTTGAGACAGGCTTTTACTGCGAGCTCTGGGCATATGTGGACCTCCTCAAACTGGAAGTCGTCAGGGCGTAAGATTGACCGATGTTCGACGAGGAAGTCTTTGAGAGTGGAGTGGATGATACGGCATGTGAATTGCAGTTCGTCTGAGGTTTCTTCCGTTGATTGTATTGGGACGAGTTCGATAAAGGGTTGGAAAACGTCGCGGAGATGGTCCTCGTATGGCTTGTCGTCTGGATTCAAGACGTCCTTGGTCTTGCTGGATAGACACCACACGGCCTCCCAAAGTTCGCAAAACCGTAACGGGCGCTTGGCATATACCAGAAGAGAGAAGACCATGCTAGACATGAGGTAGAGTCAGTGTGATCCTTTTCAACCAGAGGAAATCACTCACGATGCAAGTGGACGCAGATGCTGGGGACATCTGTCGAAGATCTTCTGATAGTAATCTTCCAAGCTTCGAGGGAAACCGGCTTCGATAAACTCCTTCATTGAACTCAAGGTTGGCCTCTGACCCAGCTCCTCCAACATCAAGCGTGCCCAAATGAAGCTACTCTCCGCCCCATCCTGCAGAGTCTGGAGGAAGAGCCTCTGATCTGCTGCCGTCGGTCCTCGGAGTTCGGGAACCTTCTTCGACAAATAAAGCACGATGTCGCTCCGAGCAAAAGGGACGATGTCAATGCTCTGGAAGTTGGAGAGCTGATCCTTGATCTCCCCTCGAACTTGACTGCTAACCCATACCCGAACATGCTGCGGGAACTCGGCAGCAAGCTGCACCAGGAACTGAAGCACGGGACAAATACCGTCGTGCCACCGTCCCCTCTGGCCTAATTCTTCGTCCAAGCCATCCAAGAGGAAGTAAACCATCTCCTTCGGCGATCGGAGGACAAGGTGCTTGACAATATTGCGCACATTATCTGCCCGTTTACACTGTAAAGCAGCAGCAGACAATATCGAGATAGGGAGTGGTGGAAGGTCGGCGAACGCAGCGGAATCGGCGTCTAAAAGTTGGCACGCCAACATGGAGAGAATTTCGACTTCTTTATGCTGTCGTGAAAAGTCGCAAAAGTGGTAGGCGACGGTGGGTTTCTTGGGGGAGTCTGCGAGCGATCGGATGGCCTGTGAGCATAGTGTCGACTTTCCTGAGCCAGGCGAACCGTGCGCCCATAGCACTGGCTGTCCAATCGCTGGGTCGTCGCGCCATTGGAGAAAGGCGAGGTCCTCCAAAAGCCACCTGCACGTCCCTTCGGTCAATCTACGCAAGTTCTGCTCATGTCTGCTTGAATAATAGGGCTCGTTGTCGAAATTTTGCGCCAGCCGAGAGTACAATTCAAAGATCTCGCGCTCTGGTGCCGTGAGTAGACGATCTTAGGGAGTTTTATGGTCTACGCACTTTCATCCTTCCCAACATTGTTCACGATGTAGTCCCCTTGGACTGAATTCGTCACAAAGCTTCCAATATTGAACTTCTGGGCATTTTCGAACATGTCGCGTTTTCTGTAAGGTTTCTGACGGGTTTCTGATAGATGCAGGCTTAGAAGTCCCGAGTAAAGCCTTCGGCGCCATTCTTCTGTCAGTGCAGGCAGTGCTCGACCTGGGCGCTCTCTTTTGCGCTTTGAATTGCTGTCGGCGTTGAAGTCGGACTCCGGAGATGCCATCACTAACCCGGATCACGACCTTCAAGTTGGGCCGAACTTGCGGTGCTTGCTCTTTCTTCCGCAGCATTCATGTCTCTTCCTCAACCACTTTTCTGAATCAACTCCGAGTCTCATTTGACGGCTCAGAAATACTATAATTCAGCGCTGGGGTTCCAGTGCATCCCGGCCGACTTGTCAAGATTTAATCTGACAATTCCAATACAGAAACCTATCCGAAATTGGGCCTCGGAGTGTGCCCTCCCCACTGCTGACCACCGAAATCTGAAGGCGGTACTCAGTGCGTTTCAATAATTCCAGCCTTTCAACGAGTGAATCAACTCTTCAACTCCGGACTCAGCCGTTAGCCCTCTCTGTACGCCATATCTCATCGGCAAACCCTGGCTTATTGACTTGCCATGGGTCTGCCGCGATTCCACGTCTGTCAACAAAAGCGCCCATTCTCCCCTTGACAACGAGGGCTTCTGGCGCAAACACCTCATGAGCGCTGGAAGTCACTGCTCCGGTTACGTCGTTGAACAGGCTCAAACAAACAAACGCTGACCTAGGCTGACCTCCACACAATCATGAAACGTCATTGTATTCGGCGTAGCAGCACTGCCGAATCTCTGGGCTTCCGAGCTTCCTCTCTTGGTGTGGTCCTGGCGCGTGTACTCATTAATTTGACCCAAAACACGCATAGTCCTTGCAACCTACGGGCCGCAACCTCGAGCTCCTCTCTGCCCTGATGATAGGCCCAAGCTGCGATTCTGCGGGCGACTAGCAGCACCCAATCGTACTAGTCATTGGCTTGTCCGCAGAAATTGAAAGGGGAAGATACCCAAGAGTAGCTGATGCCGCCGCGATTGCATCGCAGACAAACTTGTGGCAGTGGAACACTGACATGATCGCGTCAAACGTTTGGCGATCAGAGAGCATGCTGTGTGCACTGTACAGGCGTCAAATTGGAGCCAACTTTACCTGTCAATCACGTCCAGAAATAGGAATATGGTGCCCTCACGGCTGGTACCCTTGTTCATATATATAAATGCAGTTGTCTATTGTGTCAGCGCTCACCATCCTTCCCCGCCCCCACTTACAACTGGACAATGGCTTCCGCCAGCTCGTCAACGCAACCCGAACCTGAACATGACACCAGCGCTCCGGCTGAGGTGCGCATGGTACGATACGACCAATTGTGAGTCAACGTGTTTGCAGCTCCCTGGTGAAAACTGACGACCCCAGTTATGACACGTACGAAATCTTTCGTCGTATGGTTTAGCTTGATAATTACTGAAGTCTGTTCTCTGGGATAGTCGAAAACGAACTACTGTCTTCCGAAAGACGAACAACAACGCTACGAGGAAGCACATCCAGAAGATGAACAAGAAGAAGCCGGCCATTATAATCCGACGGATTCTCGATAGCAAAGGACACCCGTCTTCGGTCGAGGTCGATTTGAAAAACGAGAAACTGGCCGAGGTTATGCGGGAGATCTATACTGGTGGGGAAGGCATGGAGATTTCACGAGGGAACCCTTCTGTGAGTGCCATAGTGACAAATATGACCTTCCAAAGCCCAATGATGTCCTAATCTAATTTGCAAACAGTGCAGCAACAAACAGCTCTTCCTTGCGCTCCCAGAGCTGGAAAGACGTCTGGATCGAGAAATGAAAGCACGAGAACCGCAGAAAGATCTTGTCTACGGCCTCGAAGTGGCTCTCGAATACATTTACGAAGATTTTGGACACGTACGCATCGAGAAGAACGAACTGCTCTCGATGGAGGAGCCATGCATCACATTCGAGCTCCTGTGGACCCTCTTTCCTCCAGGAATGCTCCTTTACAGCCACGAAGAATACACTGACCAAGATGTCATCTCAGTAGCTCAAAAGCTCAAAGTTGAACGGACCCAAGAGGGCATTTTCGCCTTCATAACTTCAACCATGATCACCCACAGCGGTAAACACTTCGGTTCAGCTCTGGTAGCTCATCAAATCCCCATGTTCGAAGGACCTCGCAAACTACAGGATTTGGCGGTATATCCGTTGAACTTCTACCGGAACAAAGACCAACTGCGTCAGAAGGCCATTGACCGAGGAAAGAAGCTTCACTCGCTCCTTCCTCTCAGATATGTCGAAACGAACGGGTTTGCTATGTACCAAGATGACCAGGGCAAACCTTTCCGGCTCGAGGTATTCATACTGTTACATTTCCTCACACATTATACTGACGTGACTTTCTGAATTCAGACATCTGGGCGTGCCATGATAGACCCTCTGTCCTACCGACTCTGGGAACGAGGCGTCTCGTCCTCAATCAACCACAAAGTCCGAAACATTCTCAACCTCAACAAACTCACGGATGAGGAGTACATGATATGCTATCCTGTCATACTGGGCTTTTCTTTCACGACCAAGCGGTGGGGCGGATTCCCGCTGGATCGAGTTGCTGATGTGGAATGGTCATTGGAACCATTCAGTTCGCTCGTCCTAAACTCCAAGACCAAAGATCTTGTACATTCGATGGTGAAGCAGCATAGCAAAGGGAGGTCCAAATTTGACGATGTCGTCAAGGGCAAAGGGAAGGGTCTTGTTGGCCTTCTGTGTGGTCCCCCTGGAGGCGGGAAAACATTGACTGCCGAGGCAGTCGCGGAGGTACAGATCTCTCTTCCTCAATTAGATCGTGCGCTGACGGTCTTTTCGCTCACTTCAGGCGACACAATGCCCACTCTACTGTCTTTCTGCAGGAGAACTCGGAACACATGCAGACGGCGTGGAGTCCAGGCTTACCCAAGTCCTAGAACTCGCACAACGATGGAAAGCTGTCGTTCTGCTGGATGAAGCCGACGTTTTCCTTGCTCAGCGCGACAATACAGGCATCGAACGCAATGCTCTAGTTTCCATCTTTTTGCGCAAGCTAGAATATTACCAAGGAATCCTCATTTTGACGACAAACCTGGTAACCCATTGCGATTCTGCCTTCGAAAGTACGCTGAATAGTCGGCCATCTCTCGCAACCTGTTCTGACCCGCTTAACAGGTCGCATTCATTTCACGATATACTACCCCGAGCTGACAGCCGAATCGCGGCAACAAATCTGGCGTACCTTCATCTCTAGAGCCTCAGCGAAGCATACGATAACCGAGAAGGATATCAAGTTGCTCGCTCAAGAGCCCTTGAACGGCCGACAGGTACGTTTTAGACCCGTCCCGACTTCACTGAGTCCTGACACTCATCTTTCCCCAGATCAAGAATAGCGTAGCCGTAGCCGAATCTTTTGCCAATGGGTCTGACACGGACCTATCCATCGAGCACATCAACACGGTCTTGCAAATGATACGAGACTGGGAGAAGGCAAAGGTAGCCCGTCTGACTCCCATGCTAGACGTCCAAGCTGGCACAAACTGGCGACTCGGTATGTGTTCGATTACCGCACATCAGCATACACTCTGTCAAACTTACATTATTTCCATAGTCTCCTTTTGCCTCTTAACATTCGTCGCCAGCATCATGGCTTCGTTGGGCTTGCAGTTACTATTGCGAACATAAACATAGTTGGATAGATTGAAGACGCGGTAAAGTTGGGGTACATAGTAGCTATCTCTCGGACCGGTATCATCGAAGGCTGGTGGTGTATGATTGGCTGCGACGTGTATTATATGTTGACTGTTTACTATCGGTTTTCCGTATCCAAGCGGCTTGTGTGTAATTCGATATCCCTTATGTATCAGACGTATTGAAATAGTAGGCGACAGACACTCATATCTTTCGGCCGCGAAGGGAAGTCAGTTTCCCAGCTTCCGTCCATGGTTCCAGTTTCGCATCAATAGTAATATGGCTCCACTGTAGACGCCAATGGAATGACCGTTCAGTATAGCACTCGACATAGATTCTTGGGACTCACATTCGCAGTCGTCCTCCGGATTGAATCTCTCCACCCCTTCGATTGGGACATCCAAGCTCCCAATCCCGAGATTCTCCATAGTCTTGGTTCGGCTCTTTGAGTCCACCCAATTTCCCAGATTTTTCTCTTCGTCCAAGTAGCAGACGACAGGAGGGTCGAAAAAGATGGACCTCGATTCCGAATTGGGACATCTTCTGAACTGGGACAACTGGCCACGAAAGACACTAGCCTCGTGTCCCACAACAATCTTGGGTGGAACTGGTGCCTCCCCAGCTACACTGGGGAAAAACCGCACCAAGCGGCGCCCACAAGTTTTGGGCATGAACACCATCTTCTCGGGTGCCATGACAAGCTGAGAGTCGTCGCCACTCGCGTTGGCTTCTTCGTCCTCTTTGATATTCTCCTCTGTTTCACGATCGCTGAACAGAGGAATGCGCCAGACTTGCAAAAGTTTCCAACTACCTGTTACATACAAGTAGTCCTCCGCCCACGTTAGATTGAATGGGAGCTGGCGGGTGTTTATGCCTTTCACTTCCTTCAAGTCGATCCTGATACGGTGGATGAGCGCTGGCGGGGCACGAGTTGGTTTCGTGGAAGAGAGGCGATAAGTCGAAATAAGCATGGCCATGTGCACGGGAGGCAAAGGCAGCTCGAGCTTTTCTACCACTGCCGCCAGTCTACGGTCTGGTAGGCGACCTTCCAGTGCAGCGATGTGCATGAATTGGCCACAGGTCGAGAATGTGCAATGAATAGCCACATGACGGGCTAACACCAAATACGTTAGCTGCGAGTGGGGAGCCAAGTAAGGGAATCGGACTCACTGAATGGTGTTGATGGGCGTAATGTTCGAGTGAAAGAAGACCCTCGGTCGTAGTCGACGAAGAGGATCTGTCCATCGCCCAAGGGCCAAACCAGCAGGGGCTTCGACGGGTGGAAGACGGGGGGTGATGCCCACAGCTTGCACTTTAACCGGACTTGCTTGCTGAAAAGTAGGGTTGATTCTCCATATTTCGTATCGAAGATCGAGATTGTTGCTCTGGGTTTGGAATGAGAGGCAGGCTTTTGGTCTCTAAAGTACCGCCTAATGTCCTCCTCCTCTCCGTCTTCATCCTCGTCCTCTTCTTGCGGAACCTGTCCGTGCGGTTTGGGCGGTGAGGGGCGTTTGAAGGCCTCTTCTTCCGAATCGCTCGAATCAGTTTCCACTGCGAGTTCATCATCATCGCTGGACTCATCCCCCGACTCGGAATCATTGGAATATCCATCCTCGGGGTCATCCCATGGAGCTATCTCATCATCCTCGAATTTATCTTTAATTGAGGCAACTGAGCTTCCTTCACTAGCGCTGTCATCGTCGCTTGCGAAAACCTTGTCTTTGGCGTGATCACTGCAGTCGTCGCTATCGCTATTGTCTGTATCGTCGTCGGATCCATCTGTGTCTTCGCCCGAGTCAATTGAGTGTTGGGAGTCGAGCTCGTAATCGTGAATATCTTCCAGAAGGCAATCTACGTCTTGATTTGATAGCTTCATCCGGGAAGTGACTGCTAATATGTGACCATGACGCGAAACTTCTTCCACGTAACGGGCTTTCCTGCTCGCCATATGAGATTCCTCGGAATGGATATCAGGAACCGGGATAAGGCGGCTCGAAGAGTCTCGCTCGAATATCCTGCTGCCAATTCGGAGAATATTTCCGTTGCCCAGGAAAGCGGCTAGAGGGGCCCTATCGGTCTGAGCATATGGATTGGTGGGGTCGTGGACGTAGAGGTCGAAGTCACAGCTGCCTGCTGAGACCTGAAGGATCTGCTCTTGCTTTAAAGTCGGGTCGGAGGTGCTATTTTGTATTTCCCATGTCCGGGATCGGCACCTGAGCGTGGTAGCAGACTGCATCATATCAGCCGATGTCAACGCCCCTCCAAGTCGATCGCTGCATTCTGGCAAATGGTCGTAGCTGTGTGGAACCTCATCAGCATATCGCCGCGCTGAAGCCTGAAGCTGTCAATTGAAGGCCATACCTGATTTCTAGCGTATAGATCTCACCACCAGAGTCGTTTATCAGGTCCGTGAAGAACATTGTGCACTCCACACGATCCCCTGGCATTCGGTCTGGGGCAATAGCGAAGCTAACGACGCGACTCTTCCTTCCAGCCAGGAAGTGGTTGCGACCTAGGGCTCCGGTCCAGATATGGTCCACTTCCCCGGTGCAGGGTGACGTGTGGTGGCTCAGAAGGTACCTCCATTGTCGGAGGAAACTCCTGTTCTGCGTCCAGACCTGAAACCCTTCTTCCGCCTCTTTGAACCAAACAGGGAACATCCTCCGCAGCCATTTCGTATCGTCATCGTCCTTGGTAACAAATGAGCTGAATTGGGCTTGCACCCAGATTGACTGCACCTGTATGACCGTCCAGAAGTTCGGGGACTTGACAAATGAGACCACCTTCGGGATAAAGCGCCTTTGCTGCTCCGGATGCTCGATGGTGTCCAAATGCTTATCCCAATATTTGGCGGCATAGATGAGAAATCGGTTGTTCATCACTGGCGTCCCAGATGTGTCGTGCCACTGATCTCCGTTCTTCTGCAATAGATCAGAAAATCGCGACTGGAGGAGGTAGCCAAGGCACGCCTTGACCGCCAACTCCGGGCAGATATGCACTTCTTTGAAGTCGAACTGTTCCGTGCACAGAATAGACTTCTGGTCAATCAGGAAGTCCTTCAAGGTGGAGTGAATAAGGTGGCATGTAAATTGCGATTCGTCCAATTTTTCGAGTTTGTCTCCGGTGGGGTGGATGGGTATGAGTTCGACAAAGGGTTGGAAAACGGCGTCGAGATGAGATTTCCAAGGTTTCTCGTCTGGGTCAAGCATCCCTTCCGTACTACTGGATAAGCACCATACGGCCTCCCAAAGTTCGCAGAATCTCAGGGGACGCTTGGCATAGACCAACAAAGAGAAGATCTGACTAGAGCACATAGGATTAATGTCGAGCACTGAAGATGCTCAAAAATGCTCACCAGGCAAGGGGACGCAGGTGCGCCGGATATCCTTCGAAAATTCTCTGGTAGTAATCATTCAAACTACGAGGAAACCCTTCCTTGATAAACTCCTTCATCGATGCTAACGTTGATCTTTGGCTGAGCTCGTCAACCATGAGTCGCGCCCACATGAAGCTACCCTCCGCGCCGTCCTGCAGGCTCTCGAGGAGGATCTTTTGATCGGATTCTTTGGGGCCTTGCAATCCGTAAACCATCTTCGCCAGGTATAGCTCGATGTCGTCACGAGCGAAAGGTACGATATCGATGCTTTCGAAATCCGTAAGTAAATTCCTGATCTCCTCTCTCCGCTGACTGCTGACCCAAAGCCGAACGTGCTGAGGAAAGTCTCGAGCGAGGGCGACGAGGAATTGGAGCACTGGGAGGATCCCTTCAGACCACCGGGAGCGGGTACGAAGTTCTTCGTCCACACCGTCTAGCACGAAATAGACAATGGCCTTGGTTGGTCGGTGGACAAGCTGATTGATGATGCTGTATAGATTGTCCGGTTCCTTCAGCTGGAGAGGAGTAAGAGAGGCAACTGAATTTGGGAGGGGAGGAAGCTCGCCGGGGGCTTCGGACAAAGTTGCGTGCAGGAGTTGACACGCCAGCATTGAGAGGATTTCAATCTCTTTGTGCTGACGCGCGAAATCGCAAAAGTGGTAGGCAACTACTCCCCCGGCCTCGACACCTGGGAGCAAGCGGATAGCCTGAGAGCACAGGGTGGACTTCCCTGAGCCAGGCGTACCGTGGACCCAGAGTACAGGCTGCTTGGTCAACGTCACGTCTCGCCATTGAGTGAATGCCTTGCTTTGACTCAACCACTTGCAAGTCCCTTCTGTCGCCTTGCGGAGGTTTTGTGCATGCCGAATGGAATAGTAGGGCTCATTGTCGAAATTCTTCGACAAGCGAGAACACAGCTCAAGGATTTGATCTGGGGAAGAGCGATATCGAAATCAGCCTCATGACTCTCGACATCTGACAGTAGCAAATGCTCGACTCCTCACTTTCCTCTTTGGCAACATGTTGGATGAAATCTCCTTGAATCGAATTGACCGTTACATCCCCAAAGTTGCAATTTTGGGCATTGTTGAACACCATGATTTCCTGGTTGCCAGGTGGGCGTCGATAGTGAACCAGGTTCTTTGGGCGTCTCCCTGGGTCTGCCCAATGTCACATCAGTAATCAATGGTCAGTGCGTCGGCGCTCAGCGCTCAGCGCCGGTAGCCACTTCCTGAATGGGGGCCGGTTGTAAGACCAATTAGCTGACAGTTGGGCCAGCGAAATCCTCCTCGGCATTGTTACCGGTAAACTCCCTAGACTCGATTATCGAGCCGCCGCCGACGCACTGGG
This sequence comes from Candolleomyces efflorescens, assembly GCA_027579765.1. Taxonomy (NCBI): domain Eukaryota; kingdom Fungi; phylum Basidiomycota; class Agaricomycetes; order Agaricales; family Psathyrellaceae; genus Candolleomyces; species Candolleomyces efflorescens. Next base: position 46,175 of record JAMZDL010000163.1, read on the forward strand.
TTGAGAGGAAGGAGCTGGTGGTTCGGACTCGACGGACCACTGTATCCTTGTGTGTTCGTGTTGTGATGATCGGATCATTCGGTCACTTGGGCGTCCACAGCAACCATCTGCATTGAACGAAGGTTTAATTGCGCCAATTACTTACTTACAGTGCGGAATAGAACAATATCTATGTAGTAGATAAGCCAAAGCACACAGAACCGAGTCCGGGCGGACAAATTCTAGAGGATCTATAACCATTCCAAAGGAGCAAGACGTCGGATACACCTCGGTTGTGGGTAAAGCCAATTGTCGTCGTGGTCGTCATCTGTAGAGTTAACATCTCTCACCCAGCCCCATTTCCGATCCCACCGCAAGCTGGAATCATTGGGATGGCGTTCACCCATCTTTCTGACAATCGGACTCGAATCTGGTATCGGGGGAGGAGCGTTTGGGTTTGGCAACGGCATACTATCTCGGCCATGCAGCCACGGCCAGGTTGGAATATAGCACGTCTCCTGCAAGATGCAAGAATTCTATCAGACAAGTGACGAAATAGAAAGGGGCGGAGGTACACTGACCTCAAATCCACACTCAGGCTTGCACTTCACCCAAATACTCCAACCTAACCAACTGATCAGTTTGTCAACTCGAGAGGTCCAGTCTGCGGACACGTCTTGACTTGAGAAGGGCTCTCTGAGCTCGGCATCCTCGTCCAGACCGAGGGCTGCACCATGCGCCCATATCCCAACAACGACACGGCATATTTCGTGCGAAACGCCATCGACTGCTGCCAGGATGATCTTCTCGGAGTAGGTCAAGTTCCCGCGTAAGGTTGATGAGATGATCTTAGTATGCGCCGTGGCACACTGCTCAAACACAGGAGCAGCCCAATCAAGCCCTGTCGAATCCCCCAAAGTCGAGTTTGGCCTGACATGGTTGAGGACGTAGGGGTACAGCATGCTCCTCGCATACTCGTGTACCTCCTTGATGGTGTCTTCTGACTGGTCCTCCTCCTGCGAACGAGTCCTGTTCAACAGGTACTGCATCACCTCCAGCCGGTCAGCATACCGCTGTACGATGACGCGGATCAGAGTCGTCCAATCCACCCCGCTGCCGGGTTTTTGCTGGCCTGGAGCCAAAATCTCGTCCAGCCGTTCCAACAATCGTTGTCTGCCTTCTTCCCCGAGCTTCTCGACCCGGTGGGCCCAGCGTTCCTGCCCGTACCGTGCATCCACCAGGCTGGGGAACATGTCCGTATCGTAGAACGAGATGAGGCGGGTGAGGTCGAGTTGCGCCCGTGTTTCTCCGGGGAATCGATTGTGCCAGTGGCCGGCCTCGAGCGCCCGATAGGCTGGCGTATACGGCTTCGTTTCACCAGGAGGTGGAGCGAGCTTTGGATCTTTCCCGGGAGGGGGGCGTCTGGGCCCGCCTCGGACGGTTTCGGAGACGACATTGAGGAACGAGGAGATCTCGACACCTTCGGTGAAGTCACAAAGCATAATTTCGCTGTTGATTCCGAATGTTAGTGACTGCGACAAACTATATGTTTTTTGAAAATAACATACAAGTCCATTTCCATCCTGTTCATGAGTGGATCGGTCAGAGACGGGCTAACAAGATAAAATTAGGAGACGCTCTCACCTCAAAAATCCGTCGATGTTATACTTCTTGCCCCAGGCACAAAGATCGTCGATCCTCTGCTTCTCGTGGAATATCTTGTCAGGTTCGACTGCACCCCAGATGAGGATATCCTGGGCGTCCATAGCACCGTAAACTTTGGCTGCACTGCTACCATCGAAGTAGAGAACATTCAAAGGTCGAACGGTAGCCAGGGTGAGCAGCCAACCGCCAGAGGCCTCCTCGAATGAACGACTGAAGAGGTATGCATGCTCGGGATCGGTTGCAACCCAGTCAGGAACAGATGGCACCTTGTGCTGCCATGTTCCGTGGTAGAGAAGCGTTCCAGGAGGGACCGTGATAGGAACGATATTATGGCCTAGAACTCATCAATGAGGTGCCACAGGGGATACAGGGTTTAGACGCACCATTCCGATATTGGGTGTTTGGCCATTGTTGTAAGAGAGTCGAAATAGTTTCGAAGACGTAGTTTGCGGTTGCGTTCACGGAAGGTTCAAGATCAAACCTCCATTTCGAGTCCCAAGCAGGTGGTGCTGAGAGGGGGACCTGGGCGGCCTGTACCAACGAGAGAGCTCCTATGAAGCTAGAAGCAAAGCTGACGGGCTTCATCCTCTAGCTACCTGCTAGGTGGTGGTATGTTTTGAGATAAGAGTCAGCGCAGCACATTTCGGTCGATGGTTCGGACAAAAGACGCCGTGGCACTCGGAGTGCTTGATGCAACAATTGATGGCAACATTCGGTAGTATTTTTTCCAAGAAAAACATACTCGGAAGGGTTCGTCTGAACCATTCCCATTCACCACATTCCAACTCGGTCTTTGAGTGGTGGTATGAGAGTCAAGCCTCGGGTCTCAAAGCCTCAACCTTCGGATCGACTGGACGGTGTCATCTTGCGTTATCATCGCATTAGCATTGCTTCCACCTAGACTGTATGGGGATCGGTATGCCTCACCTGAATGGACAGGGTATGCTTCAAAGTGCTCATGACGCAGAGGGTGGAGGTTAAGCCCATATGCGGCTCTCTATCACGGACTTCATGGGTGGTATGGAAGTCTGTGGATTTCGGAAACCTTACCTCTGTTTTCATCGGGAATCGTTACATCCATTTGAGGTGGCGCCGTCGGTTTTCACCTGCATCCGGTACTGACCCACCACTCTTTTCTAGTACGATGGAGTCTGGACTCTGCCTCATTGACCGGTTCTTGAAGCATGATGTTACATGCATGTGGTGCCGCCAGAGCTGATACCAGCTTCGCTACCGAATTCAAGGTCAGCCAGGTAGACTACTGCGACCCATCTTGTCGCGAAGACCAACTAGTTAGCTCTATCCTCGGCTCTGACGCACTTTCCATGGCCTTCGTCTCCCGGACCATGATCGTGATATCGCTGCTATCTTGACGCTCACCGGAGGGGGAAGGAAATAGTGTGTGGTCACTGACGTTCATTATTGAAGTGACTCGGACGAGCGCGATCGACGACTTCTGCTAATCTCTCTGTGGTGAGTCCTGTTGGAGGTCAATCCCAGTGACATGAAGTGTTGACGTCAGCTTTCGGCTGAGAAGTCATATGCATGGTCTCTAGTGAGCTGCGCACCGATGTGGAAGTCAGAAGAGTCTCATAGTGCGATGCGACTCCCAGCACCCCATTCTGCGAATCAGTGGGGCAGGAGGGTGAATAGAACACCGCATTGCTTCCTCTCTCCACCGTGTTACAGTTCACTCGTAATCGGTCTGTTGGTTTCTGACGAGGACTGAGTTGTAGAGATTGCAGATAGCACGGATAACGATAACGATTGCGCGGCTAGTTCGCCGTATCCCAAGCAGCGATCAAGCAGAATGCTTGCTGCCTTCGCCGGCGACACGAGCCACGGTACCACCGTTTCTTCGACTTCTTGGATCAGAACCGCGGCTGACAGTCAATCGGCAGGACTTCCCTGGCAACAGTACTTATGGGAGCCTCCTGGTCATGAGCGTTGAAGCGGATCTGCCGGCGATGGTTGGCCATTTGCCGTTGACCACACGAGCCCGCATTTCGTGGCCTGCCGGTCTGGTCCTTGTCCAGCAATTTTTCACTCTTGCACATGGAAGTACTCGTCACGGCAGACCGCTCAGTCCCTTCCGGAGGTCAGAATGAAACCCATAGCAACGAGGCTGCCTTTGGAAGGTCTACCTCCTTTTACGATTCAAAACCGCCAGAGTTCTATTCTTGAGATCCCAGGATGGGCGATTGCCCAGTGGCTGGAGACAGCGGTGAGTTTCTGCGAGAACCTCCATCCGCACTGGTTACCCCCATCATCTCTGCCTTTCTATACCTTTTTGCGCCTCTGCCGCTGTTCTCAGCGCCGTTGACAGTGGCTCTACGCTAGAATCTGCATCATGGCTGAGGTAGGGAGGGCCCTTTCTTATCATGGAACCCAACTCTATATGATTTCATGGAACTTGGAATCCCGGTTCAACTCTCAGCTTCTTGAAAGCTTTGATTAATCTCGAATAAGCTTACAACGGCCCCCCAGCAGGGCAAGAGGGTGCGGCTCCAACATGGAACTTCACGAGCCAAACAGTCGCAAAGTTGCTTTGCTCCTCGCTCTCCTCCGTTTCCATTTGCCATCTTTCATTTCTGCTCTACCTTTATAAACCACGGTCCTTACGGTTTCTCGTTCCCTCACAGACCAGCTGGAACTGCCTCTCCTCCACCTTCCTGCTGCTCAGTCACCTTCGTTGCTATGTTCTTTCCGACCACCCTCCTTCTGGCCGCTCTGGCTTCCTCAGCCCAGGGTTATTGGCTCATGGGGATTGGTATGGTGCTCCTTACTCACTTGTCGTCCCAAAAATTGACTCCTCCTCGTCTGGCAGAGGATTTTATCACGACAGAGCGAATCGATCCTGTCGTGAGCCCGGGCAGAGTGTCAAGCCATGTCCACTCTGGTACGTCGTCATTTGGTGCACGATCTTCAGGGGTTGACCGTAGCAATATAGTTTTGGGTGGGAGCAACTTCAGAATGTCGGTCACTACCGAGTCTCTTCGACAGAGCGCATGCACTTCAGTCCCTATTCCCCAAGACAAATCAGCTTATTGGTTCCCTGTAAGTGCTGTTCATCTTATACATGTAATCCTCAAGTCTTACCGGCAATTTTCAGCATCTTTACTTCCAGTAAGCGTTCGTTTCGAATCTCTCGCCGCCGCTATTCAGGCTTTGATTGGTACGCAGATGGGCCAATGGAAGCTTCACAAGCCTTGACGGCGGTGCTGTAATGTAAGTTTCTGGCTGCGCTATTTTTGACTATAGAATTCTGATCATATTATCTAGCTGTACGCCCACACTGAACTACACGAGAACGTTAACTGACCTACTTTAATAGATTACCTCTTCAGCGATAAGCCCGGGACGACCACAGCCTTCCCAGACGATGTAGGTGGACCCCTTGCCATTAATTACACTCACTTATCCTTCGTCAGTTCCGAATGATCAGTGGGAGTGCGGCCCTGCGAACCTACGACTCCAAGAGTTACGCCCAGCAGGCTGTGACGTTCCTATGCTTGAACTTCCATGGGCAGAGCACGAGGCACAATGAGCTACCTTCCGGGATTTGCCCTGACGGCATCCGTGCCCAGATCGTAAGTCTATGATAAACCCTTCTCCGGCCAATCGCCTTGCTGACAAGTGCTCATAGAACTTCCCGAGCTGCTGGGACGGAAAGGTGAGCAGATTGCCGATTTCTCCAACTTCCATGGAGCTGATCAATCGAGGTCCACAGAACACTGATTCTGCTGACCATAAGTCGCATGTCGCTTTCCCGTCTGGTGGACCGGACAGCGGGACTTGCAGCGATCCTAAATACCCCAAAACCCTCCCCCGTATCTTCCTCGAGGTAAGTTTCCTACTGTTGCCGGCGACAATTTTCGATGAATTGATCTCTTGTTCAGGTGTACTGGGCCTCGACCGCCTTTGATAGCGTCCGGAACAAGGCCATGAACCCGAGCCAACCATTTGTGTGAGTTGGTTCAATGAAACTCGGTGGGGCGAATGTCTGACGAAACTCTAGCTATGCGCATGGTGACCCTACTGGTTACGGATATCATGCGGGTACGTCGCCCAGTGCTTGCTCTACTCGACAGACTATGACGACCTTCTTTCATCGTTAGATTTCGTCAACGGATGGGAAAGGGGTGTCCTCCAAAATGCTGTCGACAAATGCCATTGCAACCCGTATGGCGACGTGCGTTTACTTCCTGTCCAAGCTTGACTTCAGCTTTCTGACTGCGCTATAGCCAACGTGCTGCGTCGATCAAGGCATTTTCTCAATGAACCATGGTAAAACCTGTCGCATCACCAAAGCGATCGACGAAACAAGTACGTGCTGTCCCTATCATGATCAAAGGGTTCTAAATGCTCACTTTCGGATTAAGCTACTGGCACTCTTTCCAAACTACCTGGAAACAACCCCGTCATCGGCCAGGGTGTAGCCATCCCACAGCCCGACTCTGTCACCCCAGCCTTGTTAGGCCCGATCTACGCATACGAAGGTGAACGGCCAACAGCAACTGGAAAGGTTACCGCTGCTGCTGTGACGTCGAAGCCTATGGCAACTCAAGTTAGGGATTCCTCCGTGGCTGCCGTTACGACCACCGCTCCTGTGGCTGCGGCCTCGGATGTCAAGCCTGCCCCTGTCGTGAAGCCTTTGGCACCCAACTTCTCCGGGGCTCCTGCTGCGTCCTCGACAGTCAGGGCGCCGGCTTCCACGCCCAAGGTGAAACCAGGCAGGTCGCAATTTGAAGCACCTCCTTCCGAACCGGTTGTTGCTGCTAGTCAGCCGAATGCGCACGATGTTAACAGCGGGCAGAACGTGGCGACGGACGGTTCGGAAGGTGATGAGGTCGATTCGAAGAGCTGCTCGAGCTTGAAGCGCAAGGATAAGCTCGTGAAGGTTAGGAAAGGACGTCATCATCACCGTCGCCAGTCTTTCAGCCACGATAACCCCCATGCCTCGTTCGAAAGCCTTTGATTCCATTCCAACTTGAACCCTCTTTTGCTCTCGTTTCTTATTTGGCGGCGGTTGCAGGCAGCCGTTACGTATTTAACTTGCCCTCCGATTTGACTCTGGTCGTTTGCTGATTCCTACTTCAACTGGATTTTTAAGGTAGATAGATAGGCCTGTTTCGTTTGCTGTTTGCTGATGGCCCTCTGATCACTTCTTCGTTGACTGTCGCTTGACTTGCTTCTCTATTGTGTTTGATGTCGTTTTCTTTTGGTTTTGATAACCTTTCGTACTGCTTCCCAGTTCTTTTTGTTTGCTACCCACACTTCGTTCTCAGTTGTTATCGGCTTCGTTCACTCATGATGAATGACAATGTGTCACAAGGTGCCGCATCCCAGAACATGACACCCGGAGGAAGTGACGGGCCCCTGTCGCCATTGACGATGATTAAACCCAGATGCGATGCCATTCGGGTGGAGATCGTACATCTTTGATTTATCAGGCTCAAAGCTGGTTATTACGTCCAACGTCTTGCCTCTCGCACCTATTCCGAATCACCCACTCAGCTCAATTCGATGCCCTCTCATTTCAAGAAAGCTAGCAACATCGCCATTGGGGAAATCACGAATATAAGTGCGAACCAATACAACCATTATGCGGAACGTTCTCCTAAAGCCGCTATTGAGAGTGAGTGTTTCGATTGCAGTGCGTGTAGCCCAGAAGCCAACGATCTATTACTGGCACTGTGGCAGAGCTTCGAGAGTATATCGCAGCGGGAGCACTGCATAACTCCGCAGAGCGTTGTGACGCGCCCAAATGCCATCCAGAAACTAGGGTCGCGGTACAGGACGAGGTCATTAGCTGGATATATGACGGGGATTGCGACGGCGAGGCTCGAAAGATGATGTGGTTGACAGGGCCCGCCGGCACAGGAAAGACCGCTGTCATGGGCTCAGTCGCGGACACTTGCCACCGAAAGGGGATTCTTGGCGCTAGCCATTTCTTTTCGTCTTTTTCCGGATCGGCGAATAGGCGCTCGAAGCAGTTTCTGGTGCCTACACTAGCATATCAACTCGTCCAGCATAAAACCATGCCCCAATTTAGGGAACGGATCCTTTCCGGCGCCGTCGAGCAAAACCCGGTGATCTTCGAGCAAAATATCGAAGTGCAGTTGGATCAGCTTATCTTGGAACCCTTACGATCTTGTCGGGATCATACAAATCTACCAGAGGCGCCCAAGGTCATCCTGATTGATGGACTCGATGAGTGCGAGGCGGAACAATACCATGATACGGGTCGGGCCAATGTCACGATATCTCCCCGCCCAAAGGAAGATGATCACACTGAAATTCTCTACGTGCTGAAGAAGGCTGCCGGCGACCCCAGCTTTCCCTTCCGTATTGTCATTGCCAGTCGTCCCGAGCACTCCATCAAGCAATTCTTCACCGATGTCGCCGGCTCCATGACCAGGGAACTGTTCCTCGACGAGAAGTATAACCCCGATGCAGACATGGATTTGTACCTCGAGAGCAAGTTCTCCAACGTCCGACGTCGATGCCATCTTCCGACCTCGTGGCCCAGCGCGGAGGTGCGCCAAACCTTGCTCGCCAATGCCTCCGGGCAGTTTATATATGTATCGACCATTGGGCGATTCATCGAGGGCGAGGGTAATCCTGACCATCTTTTGAACCAGGTCTTACAGTTGCCTGGTGCCGCCCCCTCCACCAATCCATTCGCACCTTTGGATGCTCTGTATAACCACATTCTCAGCAGTGATCCAGATCCTCATATCAAGATGCTCTGGCTCAGCGTCCTTTTTCGTCGAGGATTGCTCAAATACTCCGTTGAAATTGACCGCAAAAGCGAACGATTCGACGATTATGGGCCTTTCAGTAGCTGGGCGGTGCCATCACCTGCGACAGCAGCATTGGCTCGCTTGTTTTTGGAGTCGTATCCAGGTGAAGCATCGCATGTATTCAGAAACCTCAATTCGCTGGTCCCTCCCCCTTCTGCAGATGGCGGCCGATATACCTTATACCACAAGTCGCTCGCGGACTTTCTAACGGACCAGCACAGGTCTGGCGAGCTGTACGTAGAATCGGCAGTGGTGCTGGACTTCTTCGTCGATCGTTATATGATGCTCTGGGAAAGTAAGTGTCGCTTGTCGTATTAAGAGTAAAATGATTCGACTAAAAACGTTGTGTAGACAAGGGCCCAAGACGTCAGCTAACGTTAACAGAGGAGCAGGAGTTCTTCTCTTTATTCTTCTCAGAGCAAATGATTCGGACTATCTTCACGAGCCAAAACCTCGGTCGCCTGAACACATACATTTCATCATGCGACGTAGCCTGGTGGATGCAGCACTGGCTCTTGAACGAACGTTCCTTAGACTCTCCCAGCGCTTCGGAGCTCGCTTATGCTGTATTTCGGAGCGTTCATGCAACGGTGAGCGCCATTTCCAGGGTCCACGGTCCAGCTCTGATGTTCGGTTTCGTCCTCACAGTGCCGGTGGAATCGCCCGTGCCTACCAATCTGCGTCCATATCAGGAATGGAATGATCAAGGCTCTCAAAGCTCTCGGCTGGACAATCCCCAGCAGAATGCATCTGCTGCTCCACAAATTTCGTCACTTTCCAGTGGGTGGGGGGAACTTTGGGTTTAGTCGACCATTGAGAACTAGAATCGAAAGATCGGTGTAGCTCCTCGAAGTGCGTTGAAATGAGAACGGGAAGTTTACTGTTTGCAAGGGTGTAAGTATGCCACGGAGTGCCACAATGGCGCCACATTTGGCAAGTTGTTTGCAAAAGGCTTTGAAACCAAACACACAAACCAATCGCGACGGGTTCGCATTCTCGGAGTCGTTAGATCCCTTCATTTACTTTAAGTCCTTCATTGGTGAAAGGCGAAGTCATGCAGAGAATTCCTGCCGAAATTCAACTACTGATTATCGAATATCTCAGGGCTCTCGATCTATATCATCTTCAGTTGGTATGCGCTTCGTCATTGACCCGTTTTCCATATTGACACTTCTGATAGACCTGCAAGTACTACCATCTCTTCATTGAAAAGTCAGCCCGAAACATATGGAGAAACTGCTTGCGCCAGCAGTGCATTGAAAATGAGGTATTCTGGCCAAGCTTCAAGGACCTTTCGCTGGCATCCGAATTCAAGGATGCATGTACAACACCTTTGCAGGTTGTCAAAACCTACGAAACGGCCCTTAAACGACAACATGCTGCGTTGGCTGTGTTTCCGCGGCTTACCGACCTCGAATTTCCCGAAGGATTGGAAGGCGACGATATACAAGAGATTTTCCTCGTTCCAGGCGGTCGGTTTCTTCTCACTTTGCAGCAGTCGGTGTGGTTATGCATTTGGGATATGGCCCGCGACGATTCTGAATCTCCTCAAGAAGAAGATAATCTGAGGCTCAAGTTGGTGCTACGTCATCCGATCTCAAACGCGCTCGAAAAGCTCGTGTTCATCGACGCGGTCGTAGATACCAGCAAGATCCGCCTTCTTGCTAAGTTACGCTCAGGGATTCCCCAAGAGGTAGCTTCATCGTGAGTCTCATTGTTGGCTCGCTCCCTGAAGTCATATGTCTAAAATTGCTCTTCAGAATGAATTTAGTGGACGAGAACGATCGGGATGTCTTCGGATATCAATATCTGGAACTGGACGCGTCGGGCGAAACCTGGGTGATACGGGAACTGGGCCATCTCACCGTGATATATCCCGACGACGATACCAGCTCCATCAAGTACAATACCTTCGGTGAAGAAAAAATCATATTTCATGCCAACAGCGCCACATTTGTGTGGGACTTTGTCCATGACCATTTCTCAATGTGGCGTCTCGATGACCTCCCTCAAATTAACGATGTAAGTGTTGCGTCACTGCAAGGATATCTCATTCTCAGCGAGTCTCTCAATAGGTTTTCTCATATGACAACTTCATGTTCTACCTCGGCATAGAGGGGATTTTCGGGTTGGAAAGACCGCCCTTCGTACCTGTCGAGAGCAACTGCATCGTCGTACCTTCGCCTTCAACTCCGAATACGGATACCTTGGTCATCTCTCCAGCCTTCTCGATACCGCACCAACGCAACCACGAGAACGTCGACCGAGTCTCCGGACCAGACAGCTGCAACAACCGCATCCGCAGCAACGTTAACGTTCCCGTTATCTACGAAATTACGGAAACTGAGCCACGAGATGACCTCGTCAACATTCCAGATGGCACCGGTGATTCAGCCCAGTATCAGCCTCGTGTCACTACCATATACCGATATCGATTCCAGTTCGATGCTCTCAATCCTAGCCGAAGCAAATTGGACTTGATTGAAGTATCGACAGTGCATAAGACGGGGTACACTGATACTGCTGATCTACGTCAACCTCTCATTCTCAATCCTCAGCCTTACTCGCTATCCAATGGTCGGCTCTCCGCTGTGTGGACAGACGATTACGAAGATCCGGAGGGCCAATCCTGGCGGACAGTGTCGCTCTTTCTTTCGTTATCCACGAAATTTGACCCGACACCCGATATCGATTACGGCCCTGTTGACCCCCCGGACAATGCCAGTAGGCCAGAAAAAGCGGTAACTGACACGGAGCTCAGGCTTTTGCGAATCTGCGATGTAAGGTTGGATGATGAAGATGATGACCAACCCCTCAGCGCTTTGGCTTGTGAGTTTTGTCCACAAACTGGGTGGGTAGTCATTCTTTGGGTATCGGAGGGCACGAGTTGTGTGACGCTGTATGACTTTCTCTGTCGATAGTCTTCTTCAACCTCTGAATCGCTGTACGTGTAATATGTAGACGATGTACTAATGCTGGTTACTACTATACAATGTGAATTTCAGCTCATGCTAGTGGACTTGGTCGCGATAAAGAAGGGCTGTGCTCAGACCCATGCGGCGAAGACGACCTGGTCCAAGAGGTCGTATGGAGAGAATCCGTAGATGTAGAAGGGAAGTGGAATGTAGAGGTAGGAGGAGATGATCCAGATGAAGAAGAACTGGCGGAATCAGGTGAACGTGAGGGATCAAGCTGAGATTTGAGTGATTTATCGCAAGCGAAGTAGGCTAATCGCTCCGTGTTGAAACACGACTGAATCTTGCCGTGTCCCAGTTTCTGGAACACATCGAATGAGGTTGCCATCGCTTCGAGACGTGCCATTAACTTGGCCTTCTCCGCCCTTTTTAAATGCCAATTCTCCTCCAAAAACGCGAGTAAGTTGTAGGATTCGGCCTGACAAAACTGAAGACCTCGGCACAATTTTGGACACTTGGGACCGATTTGACGACTCCACCAAGATCTGGTAGGATCCTGGCATTGAAGGCGTCAGAAATGTGGTGCGTATATGCATGCTGAGTGGCCAACCAACTTACACAATTATGGAGCATTTTGAGCCCCTTCGCGATTGAGTCGAGCCACCGGGTTCTCAGGCCATACAAACCGCTATCTCTGGGCTTGCAGTGGTCGATCATGACGTTGGTATTCGGCCAGAGGTGTCGACCATAGAGGAATATCCATCCTAGCAGAATGGCAGGGTTAAAGTCTGAAATGTCCGTCAATCTGGTACCTGTGATGTTCTCAAGCTGAGAAGGGGACATGTCGCACATGGCAGGCGTCCGGTGTCCCGTAAAGCGTATGCATAGATACAAGGCGCTAAAGGTCGCAGCTTGATCCTCTGAAGGGCGCCCCAGCGTGCTGGACCAACGTTGTAGGTGTTTGACCGAATTCACGACAAACTCTGCAACCGTATCGCCTTCGCCCTGATACAGATCCCCGCTTCGGCTGGGCGATTTGAGAAAATCTTCCATGCTCTTGTGGTAGAAGCAGATATGTTGGCTTTCGCCCTGGCTTTCTAGTGAGTTGTCCGGGACATGGATCAGAGAGTACAGTTGTGATAAGACGATCGGGGTGGTACCGTCCTTGAGCCCAAGGAAAGTATCCAGCATGTGGGGAGTGGGACCGAGGTTGGGGTTCGACTCGGTCAGGAACGAGCTGGTCTCTACAACCCTCCAGAACTCCGGGATGGCATGTAGAATGCGGCGCAACGTCGACCGGTCGGCGTCGGAATCTGTTTGAAGTATAGTGGTGTAGAGTGCGTCGAGCTCCGCGAAAGGGTCAGGTTTAGAGGACGGGGCTCGTGCTGCCGAGATGGATTTTAGCACAGAATCGAGAAGAATGTCGAGATGTTCCTTCCGATGCTCAATGTACTTGATGATCGTAGCGGCGAAAATGAACTGCCCTGACCCCATCTTCACTAACAACTCGAGGACTTCCCGCGTCGGCCAACCTTCTGGGATGCTGCAACGTGCTGGGTGCGTCCTTCGGATACGTGCAAACTCGGTGACGAGATACATGAGCATGTCATCGTCAGCCTCGTACCCATGAAGGAGGAATGGTTTGGTGAGCGATACCAGAGGCTCTTCAGCGAACGCAGTGAGAATATCGAAGTTGGGCCGGCTGGCGATGATGACATGAAATGGGAAGACCGGGTGTTGAGAAAGAGCTTGAAGAAGCCGAATGACATGAAGTCGCTGATCTGGGTCTCGACATTCGTCCAATCCATCCACGACAATGACTCTGGGCTGCACCCACTCCTCGGCTCGGCAAGTCTCTTCCAATGGGCCGATAATAAGGCGCTGAAGCTGAATGTCGAGCGATTTGTCGAATATCGACAGGTCGTTTGAGTTCTTCAGCACGACAGACTCTTGGAACGAAGGGATCGCTCCACATAGTTGATGGCAGAGCGTCGCGACGAAACCGTCCGCGTTGGAATTTCGTGCAAAGAAGTAGGATGCTCCAAGGTTTTTGGTGGTCACGCAAATTTCGACGACCGAACGGTGAATGCAGGTTTTTCCACCACCAGCGGGACCTACGAGCCATGCCAACTTCCGAGAGGACGTGCCCTTCCGAATGGTAAACTGCACCAAATCGCCAATGATGGTTTTGCGGGTGCCTGGAAGGCATCTAGGAGAGTAGGAAAACGTTGCTGATTCGTGAGTGACGCCCTTGGTGGTATGCTTCAGAAGAAGCTCCAAAAACCCATCTATATGACAGAACATCTTCAGAGACAGGAACTCGAAGCCATAACCCGAACCCTCTCACCTTTCTGTGCGCCTGCCGACCCTCTGAAGTGGTTTTCGAGATGGGTTTTGATGGTGATATCACGAGCGAGGAAATTTCGAGCTCTGTTGAATGCGAAGACCCCACTGGGACGACCCTTCGGGGAGGTTCGATTGGATGTCTGCTGTTCGGATTCTGGGTGGCCTCCCTCTTCTCCCTCGAGTTCTCCTTCAAAATCGACTCCATCTTCGAGTTGGAATGTGTAGTTAGACAGTGAAATGGGATCGTCCCATGGATTCATGGCGTCAGCATGGTTTGGAGTAGCGGGGGAGATACTGGATGATAGGCAAGAACAGAAAGGCGCCCTTCACCCTGGACTCCGTAACGTGATCCCGTGGCGTCTATTGCACTGCCCTTCTCAGCGGGGTGAGAGGTCGAATGATTTCAGCAAGCCCAAGGATTTCAGAAGGATAACAGCTACATACATAATAAATATCCGATCCAAAGTACGAACGAAGCAAACGCAGGCCAGCGAATCTATTATCCCTGCCATCCCAAAGCCTCTACATGATAATACAATCCTTGGACTTCTTCTTCTCCGGTTTCTCTTTCTTGTGCTTCCCAGCAGACTGACCTTCTTGAAGGCGCTGCTGGCGACGGAGGTACGCTTCTTGTTCTCGGCGAGCAAGATAATCTTCTTCAGCCTGCAGCTGTCTTGCAAGTGCCTGACTAGAAGAGAAAGAGAAATGAGACCAACGAACAAAAGTACAGGAGATAGGCAAAGGAAACACTCACTCAGATGGGTCCATACCAGCCGCCGCCCTATTCTCCTGTTCCACCATTTCCATAGCCATTAACGCATCCTCCGCCGTCTGACCTGCGAAATCGCCTCCAGCAGGACTCGCTCGAAGGAAATCGGAATCGACAAACGTCGACCATCCCCCGTCGACATCTTCTAGCTTCTCCCATACCACGCTAGGTTCCCGCAGGAATACCTGGTCGGTGACGAGGGTGTAGAGTGCCGCGCCTTCAGGTTCATCGACTTTGAGGAGGACGGAGAGGTGAGAATTTCGGAAGAGGGCAACGAGGTCGTTGGATTCGAGGGTCGATGCAAGTTGGAAGAGGCCGTGGTATGTTAGCTGGGATTGGGTATGGTCGAGGAATTCGCGAACCGCGATGGCTGGTCCAAGAAATAAAGGTGAGCGCCTTGATGCTGGAAAGGAATTAAAGGGACGCACCATCGGCTATCTTATCCTGCTGATCCTGCGACAACCCTGAAGAGACGGGTGGGCTCGAGGAAGACGACGACGCGACCGGTTGCGAAGGTTCCGCGCTGCGGCTACTGCTCCCCGCGGCTTCCGCCGCAGTCAAGAAAGGGTCCTCCTGAGCCGTCGACAAGACAAATCGTCCGTTGGTTAAGTGATCCACTTCAGCGATGAGCGATGCGGCTGTATCGTAGTCCGGTGCTCGCTCCAGTGCTTTAGATTCTTGACTATCAGGATCTACCAGCCATCCATGAACAAGCTTGATTCCAACCTGCTGAAACAGCTTCAGCTCCCCTCCTCCGGCACCAGCTGGTCGAAAGGCTGTTGGAGACGTGAACACCGGGTTCAGGTCCATACCCTCTGTGAAGGCCGATGCGCGTTAGCAATCCGCAGTGGCTCTCAAAGAAACAGCGGCGGATAGCTGGTACTCACTCTGGGTGTGCGGCATGATGCTCAACGCATCCGAGATGTCGACTTCGGGTGACCGAAGCAGTAGAGACTCTGCGACAAGATGGGATAGGTAGTCGTAAGAGACCGTCTTGCGTTCCGGTGGTTCGATAACGATGTCGCCGCGGAGAATTAGGATGTTGCCTTCCTTCGGGGACAATGATACCCGGTTAGAGCCCAAGCAATAACATCTTCTCGGGCCATGAACAGAGCGACGCACATATTGCTATGAATGAACAAGGTCTATTGATAAGTCAATAAGTTGGGCAGCTCTGGGTAAAATAACATGGCACGCACCCGTTGAAATTCTGAGTGATGATCTTGAATGTCTTCCTATCATCCTTCAACCCATACTTGACATTCTTCAAGTACCATACTTCTGCAACCGAGTCTTGAATCGTAGGTGCCTGTGCTTCCGTGGATGACATTGAGGTGGTGGTGGGAAGAGAAGAGCGACAAGGTCAAGGTTTCCCGCAGCGTAGGCCAAGCAGAATTGCCCCTAGATACGGGTTATAAATCACTTGGCCGATTGTCGGGCACAATGCCGCGGCATAGCGCGGCATCCACTATCATGATGTTTGAATACTGGCACAAATTGGCGACATCGCTGGCTCGCGTCGTTTCCTCAAAGCTCCTGGGTAAGAATGTGATGAGCTGTTTGGATGACTTCGTATGGTGCTGCGCAACCCCCTTGTTCCACAACTTTGCTCCTCACCGACCACACGCAGCCCGGAGTCCGGACACACCGTCCGTTGGGATGAAAATGTCCTAGCGCAGCTTGTGAAGCTGTATAGAGTAAGTATTACTGTGAATGAAGGATAACATATACAGCTTGGGCTATCCTTGGAAAGGCGTGCGGAAACAATAGCAGTTTTCATTTCCGCGTATACCTATCGCACGCAGGCCGGAGACTCGAGAGCGTCCGTCGGGGTGCCTCTGGTCGAATCTCCCGTCGTTTTGCAGCCCTCCATGTAAACGTCACAATGGCAGATTTGAATAGATGAAATGGTATTACAGGCTTAATGAAATCGTGTGGGATAGTGCTCGAGCTCGGTTCCCGCATCTCCATTCACCTCGATATGATACATTAATACTGCAGGAGTGGTGTAAGTGGAACTATGAATCACGGTACTGTGTAAATGGTGTTAAAAGGTGTTCCGCTTCCCGTTCTTGAATATCGGGTCAGAGCAAAGGGTTTCTTTCCTTTCGCCACTCCACAGTTTACTCCCAACATCACACAACCGAATCTACGCGCTTACTACGCGCTTACAACCCTCTGATCTCGCACCACAATGGAAGGGAAGCGGTATGTGAAATGCTGTCTGCTAGATCCAAAATATGCAATTCTCAGTGGCTTTGCAGTATCACTATTAACATAAGGGAGAAGATGTGAGATGAATACACTAGAATTGCTTGAACTATTTTTCTGATGCCCAGAATCAATTCAAGGATCCGCCTGACAGGTATTGAAAATTCTGCAATTCATAGAAATAACTCTTTTCTTAATCCCTCTCTAGACATTGTTTTTGAGCTTGAAGACAGCACCCCCAATCACGAGTATCAGGATCTCGACATCAAACTTGTTGCCTTAGTGTAAGGGCAACTCTCTAGAAACCAGTGGACATCACACGTGGACTAGCAGAGGAGAATCCAAAGTCAATAGCCTGCTATCAACATACAGAAAATACGCACCTAGCAGAGGAGAAT
>JAMZDL010000164.1:0-63205 GCA_027579765.1 Candolleomyces efflorescens
GCCCGCAGGTCACGGTAATGCCAACCGGCTGGTATCGGCAAGTCCAACCTGTTGGTCGCGTTTGGTCCAACAGGCCACTCGTCAGCTGCCCCGGCTGAATCGAGTATTGCGGTCAAAGATCATGGCAAGGGCCACTCGCTCAACAACGGCGACCCACCAGCCCCACCAGTCCCAGCGCAAACGCAAACGGGCCTCCTCGCCGTCCGCCACAGCCGCAGCGAAGGTCCAGAAGACCGACGACGACGGCGACGAGCCCACCGACCCTCTCCCTTTCCTCTCCGAGCACGACGCGCAGAAGATACTCAATGTCCTCGAGCTGTAATTCTCTCCTCCCCGTTCCCTGTCCTTCCACATCTCACATACACCCCAGATCAGATACACAGGGCCTTTTGGACCGCGTTTTTCCCTCCACCCATGCCCCAGACCTCCTCCTTTCGCTCAGGACGCTGCTTGAACGGCCTGCAGAACATCCACTGACAGCGGTCAAGGTCCGTCTCTGCCTCCTTTCTCGCGTTTTGGAGTCCTGAACACCCTGCAGGCCGCAATCAACAACCTCTTCCCAATATCCTCGCTACCCCGTTCAAGACCGTCGCCTGCAGCATCCCAACAGCTTGCATTCACCAATCTTGCCCTGTCTCTCATCGAGCAAGCCTCCTGCAACTCCATTTCTGCATCTCTCGACACAACCGACATTCTCGAGTCTTCCAAAGCAGACAATACACGCACATCGCCCCTGCTCGCCAAGCGCAAGTACGCCCTGGTCCAGCATCTTCCCTCCGGCGACTACTGGTCCTCGCTGAGCTCAGACACTCCGTCTTCAGAACTCAAAAATCTTCCGACAGGTCATGCAGAACTTGTCGCCATTATCCCTACCGCCCCTTCAGCTTCCACCGATGCCATTCCGACTCTCGGCTCAGTGTCGTCACGCCCGCTCGCCCATACAAAACACATTCAAGGCCAGCGCCGTGTGACCACCGGTGCATTCCTCGACTATGGTCCATATGCAAGCTTTGCACCGTGCTTCGAAAATGCCGGTGAAATTGTTGGCCAGCGACAGCTTTCCGAGGTTATTTATCAAAAAGAACAAAAGAAGAGGGAGGCCGAGCAAAGGCGCAGGGACCAACCCTCCACTTCTGCCCAAGCAATCTCGGAGGAAGAGAAGGATGTTGCCATGAATGCAGAATCGGCGCCACATGTAACAGATGAAGACTTGAACAGCCTTTTGCCTCCTGAAGAGGTCAAGGCATTCAAAGAGACGCTCGGGAGTCTCGAGCTGGAAGCCGCCGTGACACAGCTGCTTGAGCAAAATTCGCGTGCCTTGAAGAGACTAGAAGAGTTGCAGATGCGTCGTTTCAGCGAAAGTAGCCCCAAGGTCAAACCGGTTGAAGAGGGTTCAGAGGAATGGGAAACTGGTGCGCAGCATGTTATATCTCTGAAATCCATTCGCAAATCTCACAACCCTTTAGCGCAATGCATCATAAATTCAATTTCCACTCTTGCGTCATTACGTCCCCGTTCCTCAGCTGAAGACGGTCCATCTCTGGTGCCCTCGCCCGCGGTTCTGAGGAAGCTCCATCGTTCCCTAGCCTTGGAGCCGTCGGCAGGATGGTATGGAAACTTGCCTACGGCAAGACCTACCACTCTTCACGATGATTCCACCATCAAAGTGAAGAGTCCTACCCCCGCTCCTGCAGCGACAGCAGCCGCCACCGCCGTCCCGAACGCCACCGCACCAGTCGCCCAAACGCCCGCTTCGGCTTATGCTGGATACCCGTACAATTATGGGACCACCCAGCAGTCAGCATACCGACCAGCGGCTACCGGTTACGCCTCATATAAGCCTGGGCAAGGGGCAACTTACTATCAAGCCTTCACCCCTTCCACAACGCAGCAATCCTATTACAATCCACAGTCGTATGCTGGCTCATCGAATCAACAGCCATATGGCTCTTCAGGCTCGGGCCAAACGTATCCTTACGGGAGCTGGAATTACCAATACAACCCTGCGGCAGCTAGTGGAAGTACGAAACCCTCTACCCCCACGACAGGCACGGCGTCTTACAACGCTTTCTTCAATGCCACAGCCGCAGCCAACGGGGCCACGGCCGGTCGTCCACCCGCAGTTGCAAACACTGTGGCCAACAAACCGGCCGCTCCGGCTGCTGGGGCATGGCCTGCTATCGCTGCTGGTGTTGCGCCGACGCTACCTACACATCTCCGAACCGCCCAAACATCGACACCGGTTGGCAACACGACGTACCAGCAACAGACTGGATACTACCAGGCATATCCAATCCAGCCAGCAGCGACACCTTCGAGGTAGCGTACGGACTAGAGCTTTTTTCTTGTCGTGTCTGTATATTTGCCTAGATACATTACGGTCTCTTATATACATGTGAATATATTTTCATTAATGCGTGATGGCCAAAGGGGTGAATGACGCGCGCCTGATTATCTTCCTGCATCAATCATGGCAGAGAAAAAACTGTCGATTCGTGTTCCAGCGACCTCCGCGAACATTGGGCCAGGCTTCGACGTCGTGGGCCTTTCTCTCTCCCTCTACCTCTCCCTCACCGTCTCCCATCCAGTCTCCCCGCCCCCGGGCCCATATCTCGCCCCCGAAATCACCTATTCCGGCGAGGGTGCAGACGAAGTCCCCCTCGACGCCTACAAAAATCTCACCACCCGCGTCGCCCTCTATGTCCTGCGCTGCAGCGACATCCCTCGCTTCCCTTCGCACCTCAAGATCCATGTAGACAACGAGATCCCGTTTGGACGCGGTCTCGGATCCTCAGGCGCCGCCGTCATCGCGGGTGTGCTCCTGGGCAACGCCCTCGGGGACCTCAACCTCCCCACCGAGCGTCTTCTCGATTTTGCACTGATGGTCGAACGCCATCCCGATAACGTCACAGCCGCGCTGGTCGGTGGATTCGTAGGATCCTATCTCAAGGAGCTGGATGAGGAGGCCAGCGAGGCGGCCAGTGTTCCGCTCAGCGAGGTTCTGCCAGAGTACCCCCCGGATGCGGGCGAAAATTGGGGGTTGAACCCTCCTAAACCGCCTCTGGGCATTGGTCATTATATTCGGTTTGGGTGGTCGGAAAGCATCAAGGCTGTTGCTATTATTCCGAGGTTTGAGTTAAGCACGGCCAAGGCTCGGGAGGTCCTCCCAACCCAGTATTCGCGCAAGGATCTGGTATGCGACTCCATCCCTTGTAAAAGTTTCTTCTTCTGACTGCCCCAGGTCTTCAACTTGCAACGATTGGCCGTCTTGACCACGGCACTCGGGCAAACGCCACCGGATCCAGATCTAATCTACGAAGCAATGAAAGATCGAGTACACCAGCCTTATCGCAAGCAACTGGTCAGCTAAAACCCCTAGTACCTTCTCCTTTTTCAAGACTGTTAAATTTTTGCGCAGATTCCCGGTTTGCCAGAGGTAACCAGCAAAATCACACCCTCGACACATCCCGGATTGCTTGGAATCTGTTTATCGGGAGCAGGCCCCACCATTTTGGCACTCGCAACGGAAAACTTTGACAACATCGCTCAGGACGCCGCGTCGATATTCCAAACCTTCAACATCGAAATCGACTGGAAACTCCTTGAAATCACCGGTGGAAGCACAGTCGAGCGATGAAACGAGTGATATTAGCGTATAGTACAAGATGTTTTTCTCGCGGTGTAGCAATTAAAAGATCCAATTAGAAATAGTGGTATACGTCGTGGCATAGCGTCGTCGTGAACGGAGTAAGTAAACGTGATAGTCCATCTAACCTCCAGCAGTCAAGCAAACCGCCCTCATAGATACCAAGGATCCTGCGTTGCGGTCGAAGGGAAGATTGACGGTGAAGAGGACATCGGCACGGTCGCTGTTGAGATATACTGGGAGATTGACTCCCTTGGACGCTTCGTCGGACTGGACCCATCGGATTTGCGAAGGATTGAGCTTGACCGTTTCCCCATCGTTGAGCACAAGTTGGTCATCCATCCATGAAGCACCTTCTAATGCAAGACCTGTATAACCCATGTTTAATATCGGCAACCATCAACGAGCAGAGATTGAAACCGTACCATCAACGACAAAAGCGGATGGGTCGTTCACTCTTCCAATATCAAGGCAGAGGCTCAGCGTCTCCAAGCTCCACTTCTTTCGGTGAGCAACGGCTTGTCGGGTGGCAGTGATGAAAGCTTCTGGGAAGAACAGGCCACCAAGCCAGACCTCAACATGGGAGAGTGAGTCTAGAGAAGCAATGTCATCCAACTGCCTCAACCGTCTAGCAAAGTTTGCGATCCACCCGGACACTCCCATGCTCTTGCTGACTTTGTATCGTCTCCAGTGTTCCGGGATAGTACCTGAGGGACGTTAGTCGAAAACGCAACATCAGCGGCGATGGGGACATACCCTTGGTAAGAGAGCTGATCAACGTTCGGAGGTGATTTGTCTGCTTCAATTCCCCTCGGCACACTTTGACCACATCTGCAAGGTCTTTTCGAACCTGATCCAGGAGTTTCCGGCCGATGGAGCCCTCGCGAGCAAACAATCGGTACAGAGGGTCTTGATGTTCGGCTGGTTGAGGAGGAAGCATGTTGAATTTCTGTGGCAAAAGGTCAAGCCATTCCTTGCATCGCTCGAGCAAACTTCTCATCCAAGCTGGTTGCTGAGAACCTTGAGTTTTGGTGGCGGCAGTTGCACCGGCGTCTTCGTCATCGTCAGCCAACATCCTCATCTTGCGCAACTTGCTCAAGAGCTCGTTTCCTGTGATAGGGTTAGTTTCAAAAACGCCTTCGATTTTATCAAATAAACATACCTTGTGCAATAGCGATAACTCTCTCTGCTGTAGGTGGCAAGCTGAGCCATGAAGGTGGCTCACGGTCGGGAAGGCTCTGAACCCAACTGAGGAAGTGTTCCAGTTTGGTACCATCAGGCGATGTCAGCAATTGCTCGCCAGCGACTGAAGGTACAAGCTCAAAGTCTACGTTGTATGCGGTGGGGGTGAAGAGGGAGTCAACGAACGAATCAAGGATCCGTTGGTCGAAGTCACTGTCAACTCGCCCACCATACACCGATTGCTTGATCAACGTTCTCAGAGCGTCCCAAGGAATGGAGGCAGGATCAATGTTAGCGCGGCCCCTTGATACCGAGCTCAGCCAGGTGTCGATCGTGCCGAAAGCGGATGACATGTCCGAGTCGTTGAAGTCGTACACCTTGCTCCATCCGAGAGGAGCATACCGCAGTCGTTCCTGAACCACGGCATGGAACCACGCAAGCAAGAAGTACAGTCGGACCTTCTCAGCAGGGCCCTGAGAGAGGCGAGTGGGTGGAATGCTGCGAAGAGAGTCGACGAGGTTGGCCTTGACACCTGGTGGGGGTTCGTTCATGATCAGGCGGGATTGTCGAAGAATGTTGACGGGGATAGACGGATTAATTTCCATGGTAAGGAAGAGTCGGAAGTTAGGATGGGGGTTGAGAGTCTGAAGTTTCTTCTCGAGCTGCCCAAGCCAGGATGGTGCAAGATGGACGTTCTTCAATAATACCCATGTACCCTGCCGTGAGGCTGCAGCGATGGCTTGATCAGCGAGAGTGAAACCTTCCTGGGATCCCATGGCAACGGAGGAGAACCGAGCGCCTGTGTTTTTGACCAAGTTTTCGACGCGATAACTGGCGTCATACCCAGGGACGGAAACCAGGGCCACAGGGGTACTGGAGGGGATTTCATTCGACACGATAGAGCCAAGCTCATAGGTGGATTCGGAGGAGAGATCAACATCGAAGACTGTGCGTGTGAACAGGGTTGTCGATTGGAGAAGGCGATCTGGGCGGAAGCACTTTACAACGAGCAATGAACGAATGGCTTCAAGTGCGGCTATATGAAGAGGGGTCAGCTGGATGTTATCGCTACTAAGGGCAAAGACTTACGTGTGGCAGGCTCCCAAGCAGGAGGTACATCGGTTTCTGGGTTGCTTGACTGCAAGAAATTGACCCAGCGTTCTTCGTTATTGATAAGATGGCCATGGACAGGTTTGAAGATAGAATGCTTGGCAAAGATGTCTAGCCGTGTTACTTGCTCAGAGGTGAGGAAGGGGAAGTCTTGTTGGGAAAGCGAGGAAGTTGGGTGGATGCCGTCGCCGCTCTCTAGAAGGAATTCCATCTCATCGCCAACTTCTTCGATGCCCCGTAACTTGACTTGAGCGAGCAGGACGGCCAACATCAGATGGTCGCGATACAAAAGGGCGCGTGAGGTCCTCTTGTAGACAACCAAGAAAAGGTCGTTCAGGAGAATGTCACGACGAGCACTGTAGTCGGTAACATTCTTGAGGTTTGGGTTATGATGGAGGACGTAGTCGAATATATCCAAGAAGAATCGAAGAGAGAATTGATAGAAGTGGTTGATAGTGTTGAGCTGTTCCAAAACGAAGAAGACCGAGCTGCACGCCTGTGCGAGAGGGAGGTATTCCGCCGTAACTTGTTCGACTTCCTTCATGATGATATCTGTTTCCTCCACTTTGCGCGTGATTTCGGCTGCTTCTCGCTTCAAAGTCTCCAGTGTGTCGATGACCTTGTCGTCGTCCAAAATGTTCCCAGACGATTCGTTGAGAGCTTGCAGCAACAGCTTCTCTAGGGTTCGGAGACGAAGGCGGAACTCCCCTTGAACCTTCATCAAGTCTGTCCTCTTCTTCTCGGTGTCGGGGCGCTCGACTTTGAGGACTTGGTCAAGCGACTGGCTTTGAAGACTGCTCCTTGTCATGGTGAAGTTGACGAATGTCACTCGGCTGCAGATGTCTGGCGAAAACTCGATGGATGGATCCCGGGTCGAAAGGAACATGGTGAATGACGGCGAGAAATCAATGTCCTGACTACCCAAGCGGATGAGAACACGGCCTCCGGTTCGACGGATTTCTTTGTTCAACACTGCATTCAGAATTGGGTCCAAATGCTCAACGTCTTGAATAAGGAGGGGATTTCCGAAACGAAGGGCGCTTTCAAGCACTTTGAGGAATGCTTCATCCAAAAAGCTGGTGACAGTGATCTTCCTCTCTTTGTACTCATTGAGGAGGAAAGTCGTGGCTTGTCCGGTTGGATCGATGATGAGAGGGTACCGGTTGAAGCGCTTGAGCATGATTGCGTTCTCAGTTGTAAGGTTGTCCGATGGGAGAGACTTGGATTGCCAGCTCAGGCGGTCGTCGGCAGTCGACAGGTATTCAGTGAAGGAGAGTTCGGGTTTGAATTTGATATTGGCCTCAGCGAGGTGATTTGACCATTCTTGCCACATGACTTCTCGATAATGCTGGTCGAAGAAGCCGCCGTAGGCCAAGAATGCAGCAGAGAGCAGCACATCGCCAACAATAGTGCTCATCTCGGTTTCGAATGTCCTGCTCCCGGCTTCCCAGCGTCCTCGTTCTGACGACAAACTTTCGAGCAGCTTCATGCTACGATCTACCTTGCTTTGAACCCTCTCCATTTCGGATTTGATGGCCTGCGTTTCACTGATCAGCAGGGCGTATTCATCCTTGTACTGTGTGATCTTGGCTTCCAGCTCTGCTATCATGTCGATGATGGCGGCCGCTTGCTTCTTCGTGGTTTCCGCCTGATCTTCCAAGGATTGTACTTCGTTTCGGAGAGGTTCAACTCTGTCCAAGATTTCGGAGAACTGGACTTGGGCCAAGACCCACTTAGCGAGGGGACCGCATGCTTTACTCGCCCTGTTGACAGTCTCGAAGTTGTAGGACGGTCTGCTCAGGAAATCCTTCTTCATGGTGTCACGGAGCGGTTTCGTCATCTGCGTCACGGTGTCGAAATTCACAATTCTCTGGATGAAGTCGTCACGACGAATGATTCCTTGCACTGTTCTCCAGCTATCGATCTTGTGGCCCAAGATGGTGCAGACAGACTCCATTGCCAACTTCACCGCTTCTGGGGGGTTTGCCATCGTCCTCACTTCTTGGAGATGCTGACGCTTGATGTTGCTGACGGCGGACTGGGCTTCGAGAACAGCCGGTTCGGCGTCAGCCAAATCAGCCATCACAACGGCACGACGCTGTTCGATATGACGATCCTGCTCTACGAGGGCGGCTTGAATTTCAATCGAGGCAGCCTTCTTCTGCTCCGCTTCCTGCTGGTCGGCAACCATGCGCTTCAACTTCTCGTTAGCCTCCGCAGATTTAGCTTCCAGTTGTGATCGCTTGACGGCCAGACTTTTCCTCAGATCCTCGACTTGGGTGACCGTGTCCTTGAGTTTATCCAGGCCAACGTGCAAATGCCTTTGCTGCTCTTCGAGCTCATCGCGTTTCTCGGTATACAGCCGCACATAGTGGTTGATACTGGAAATGCGGATTAGCAACTGAACGCTGCAAAAAGGACCAAACTTACAAGTCAAGATAGTGACGGGGCGTCACATAGTTGTAGCGACCTTGGCGTCTACTCAGCCGCTGATTGATTTGGTGCAAAGACTGATGGACGTAGACCAGGGCGTTGACAAGCGCCGTACGATGGGTTGGTGGGAGAGATAACGCCCGGTAGGCGATAGGGAAGCTGGCGGGTGGGTTGTACGAGGGCAAATCGAGGTCCAGCGTCTGGGTGAATTCCATGCCAACTTGGTAGAACGCTTGATCAGACCAATCACCGAACCAATCCAGGACGCAACGATTGAACAATGCAGGCGATGTTGCTGCGCGAGAGGCAAGACCGTTCTCTGGAGGATTCATGGTAAAGACGACGTGAAGGTTCTTGGCCACTTGTTGGGTGAACCATCGATATAATTCTTCAGGGGAGTCGAGCATGAGACCATCACGTTGAGAACCTTCTTTGCAGGCAGTCATCAGTGCAGCGTGCTCGTCCCCTTCGAAAAGACCGGGAACCTCAGCGTTGGCGAGTAGTGTATTCATTCGTTCCAGGAAACCGGAATCTAGAACGTTTGATTCGTCCATGATGAAGCAAATCTTTTCGCCTTTGCAGCCGGACCGACGGAGTACGGTTCGCAAATCTTCGTCGAAGTCTTCGCCAGTGTACTTGTTTGAGACCTTGATCTGGAAAATATTCAAGCCATTCATCCATGCCACGAATCGCGAAAGGGTGGTCTGAAGAACAGTGAGTTTCCAATGGCGTGATGATAAGAATGTGGACTTACCTTGCCAGATCCACTGACACCGATGAGAAGAAGATGACCTTGAACTTGTCGGAACACGCGGTCGATGCGGAGGACGTGGTCCAAGACGTCATTGAACAGAACGAGGGGAACGTCCAGCTCTTCCTCGTAGAATACGCGGAGTCGCGCTTTGGTGTATTCACGCAACAGCTCTCGGTCGACTGGGATATAGTCTTTCGAGGTCCAATTTGAGAAAAGGATGGGCCGGGTGAGAGCTTCCTCTCGGTTGATGGTGGGGAAGTGGTCCAACGCAGCGCTGTCGATGTTTTCATCTGTCCATGTGCGTTCCTCTTCTGTGACGAGACGATCTTGGAAAAGCCGTAACGCTTCGTGGGCCCAAACGCGAACCAGCCCTTCGACGGAGAGAATTTCGAGGGGCCGGATAGCTTCATAGATACCGCGAACCCAGCGGGTGAGCTCACGAGGACTGTAGACATAATGGGCTTGTGCGTCTGTCGTAAATCGTTTCTGGGATGCCAAGTAGAAGGTGACCATCGCCTCCGTGAGCGGTTCGGCGTATGCACGAAGGTTGGGGACGACTTTAAGAAGAGCTCGGTTGTATGTTCCGTAAATCTGCTTCAAAGAGACCTCTCCGGGATAGTCAACCATGACGAGGGGCGCGTGTCTCAGGAACCTGTGACTCAAAGGAACACGGCCAGGATCGGTGGGAGGGTTACAAGCGCCGACGAATTGAATCCTTTCCAACTTGACCCATGCCATGTCACTCGTCCTCCAATATCCACCGCATTCAACCAGCTGACGAATGAAGGAGATGACACGCTGCGTTCCATATTTGTCGGGTGCGGGTAGGTTGATTTCGTCACAGAAAACGACTAGCCACCGACCAATTTGGACTGGCGCAAGGATGACACCGTTTGGCGTTTTCTTGTATTCGCAATACTGCTCGAAAGTCTTCAAGATCAGTTCTGGAGTTGTTGCACTTGAGAAGTTAAGCCCAACAACCTCCATGTCAGGCAACTTTCGGAGAGCACTGAACAGGGTCATGGTCTTGCCGGAACCGGGAGGGCCGCAAAGCATGAGAGGCTTGTGCTCTGATAGCCAAGAATAAAGGACTTCTTCATGGCGAATTGTATCCATAGTTGGGACCACAACATCGGAGGCGGTGACTGCATGGGCTTCGATTTCGATCGCGGGCACTCTCGACTGCCATGATATCCACTCTCCGTTGGCAACTTGAACGTCAAAGTCGATGAGGGAGCTGCCAGGGAGTAGGGGTGGCAAATCAATCCCAGTTTGTTTGCGAAGATGTTCTCCCAGCTCTGCTCGTAAATCAAGCTTCCCGTCTCCAGAGAATGCCCATATGATACTGATAAGCAAACGCTTCGTGACGTATTGTTCGACCTTGTCCGGACTCAGGGGGAAATCGAGATGCTGCGAATTGTACTCAATCACGTTTCTGACTGTCTTGTTGATCAGAGAGAACAGGGTATTGAGGGCGCGGGTGGTGGTGAAATCCATGATGTGCTCGATGGTCTCTGCGTATGCCAACGCAGAACCGACGAGATCACCATCAGCGAAGTAGCGCTCGAGAACTTGCGCGATTTGCTTCTGCGTTTCAAGATTGGCGGCAGCGGCAGCATCCGAGGCCAGGGTGTCGCCACGACGTCCAATCAACAATTCAACTCCATCATCTTCATCGGCATCTAGAGGGACGTTTGCCAAGGTGACTAGATAGTTCTGGCAGACCATCGACGGTTCCACGACATCTTCGCTGAACCAAATCATTCCGCAACGACTGACGGTGGCCAACGTTGCGTATTTGAGGTGCTCAACTTCGAACATAATTCGAACATTTGGCGGAAGGTTAAGGCGCTCTCCATTCGGAAGGGTGAGGAGCTTGTTGTCATCGAGTACACTGTAATTTGGATGTCAAGTAGGGACCTTCGAAGGAGGAGTCGACACACACACCTGTTCAGATTTTCAACCCACTCAGGGTCGACATCGCCATCGAAAATAATCCAGTGACGTTTGCCACTTTCGCCTCGAACATCGTCGACGATCTTGCGGAGAATATGAGTAAACAAGCCATCGTTCCACTCTCGTGTTGTAGGATCCAGAGTTCCATAGAGAGCGTCCTTGTGCATTGCCTTGGGATCAATGACGTACGAAACACCCTCTGTACCGTCCAGTCTCTCCAGTGCGGCTAGAAGGACCTGCCAAGCATTGGTTTTACCGCTGCCTGAAGGGCCAACCATCATGAGACCGTGCTGGATCTTTTGGATCTGGTAGAGCTGCAGGATTTTGGAAATCCATTTATCGCCCGGAAGAAGCTTCCTCTCAGCACAGACCTTCACTATCTGTTCACGAAGGGCATGCAAATCGACTGGGAAGTAGTCAACACCAGGGAAGACATCTGCGAGGAGGCTATGCGAGGATGAGCATCAGGATTTTCAGCCGCCGTTCACGAGTACATACCTTGTAAGAAGGGGAACATCGTCTGCGACTAGCTTGGGAACGATTGTCTCGGTCACACTCTGAATGAGAATGATTTGTTCTGCAATCTTGTCGGACAGTTCCGACATCTCGTCTTCGGCCTCTGAATTGGCTGTCAGAAGCCGCTCTCGCTTCAATATACCAGCGCTAGCCAACACCGCCTTCAAAGCACGGAGACCGAAGTCGTAATGAGGCTGTGGCGACAGTTGCTCGTCGCACAGGTTGAAGAAGGGAACAATTTTGGAAGCGAGCGATTCAGCGGTTCTGAAACCTTGAGAGAAGAGCATGACCTGAGCAATTAGCTCTCGGTCTGGCCTTGTCATTGCCATTCTAAACCTAGTGTTAAACTGGAACTATGGAAGAGGGTCGATACTACTCACGGTCTGAAGAGTTTCGTCAAGTTGGGCGGCAGCTGCGAACGACCAGCATAGTTAGGATTCGTGGTGATGAAGATACCGATGTTCTTGTTGATCTTCAAATGCTTGCCCACCAGCTCGATCTCGACATTGGGGTTCTTGGCCAACTGCACCAATCCTTGTTGAATAGTTTGTACTTGTTGAGAAACTGCACTGAGAATTCTTTCCTCCAGCCGATTAAACTCGTCGAAACATCCCCATGCTCCAACTTGACACAAACCAACAAAGATGCGGCCCATGGCCTGGAAGTCGAAGGTCTCGTCGCAACAAAATACCAGGACGAAACGTCCCAGCTGCACTCCCAAAGCCTTGACTGATTCGGTTTTGCCTATTGAGATGGGTTATTAGCGACAAGATTTATGAGCGGGTGAAGCGCGCTTACCGGTACCAGCAGGGCCGAACGGTGCACCTCCGAGCTGATTATCGAGAGCCTGGGTTAATGTGAGGTACACCCGGTCGGTAAGAGGTGTTTGAACCAAACGATCAGGAACCCCAAGATACTCCCATCCGTAAGGGAAGGTAGCGTCTGCAGTCTTGATGGACAGCCGATCCAGCGGATTCTCGACAGATTTGTCAAGATAGAATCGCATTTGATAAAGCCAAGTGAAGCCTTTGGAATCCAAAATGCGTTGCTGAATCAGCGAACGGGTAACGTCCCTCTGGTGGACCAACTCCGTGATGAGATGCTCGCACTTCCGACGTGTTACAGGGCTGAGCTCTTGGAGCACGATGTCGGCGAGAAGGTCTAGGGCTTGATGAATGACAGTGAGAGTGCTTTCTGGGGCAACTCCTGATTCGAGAGACGATTCGACCAAACCAGTCCAAGCGACTTGAATCGCGAGGGTCACTAGTTGAGCAGGGTATTTCTCCATCCATTCCATGAGCTGTGGTGCGGTAAGTTGATAGTCAGGACCATAGAAACCTTGCAGCTCGGCCACCGAGTCCGAGAGTAAGTTGGCTAAAGAAAGCCTCATCATGGTTTCCAACCTCGCGAGCCAATCGTTGATCTTGGGGTAGTCTTTCAGAAGGATAGGTTCCGTAAAGCGTATTTCTTCTCCTTCCCGAGAAGACATTCCCATGATTTGAGTTAAATCGTCGTCGAGTTGAATGGTTGCGATGCCAGCAAACATTTTCTTCAAGTGCTTCATGATCCGCAAAATGTCCTTGCTGTTACCAATGATTTCAAGCAGGTCTTCGTCACCAACGAAGTAGAAACGGGGGAAGGAAGAACGTTCCCGCTCGAGGTATTCACCCAGAGCCTTCTGAATCTTGTTTAACAAGTCGGCTAGACGCTCGAGACTCTTTTGAATTCCTTGAATGTTCATGACGTCCAGAACGAAGGGTGACTTGTAAACCTTCTTCATCACTGTGAGGAATTCGCTATTGATGTTCGAAAATCTTGCGCTCTCGACAGGAAGGAGGTGTTTGATGTCCGCGCTGCCAGAAAAGATACCCTCGAGGTACACCCATTGGCGCTGAACGTCGATCCACACATCTGCACCTACAGTCAGGCCAAAAGGGAACCGGGAGGAGGTAACGAGGAAATACCGAATAGGACATGGATCCTGTTTAACTTCTCTTCCCATGAACCTGCCTGAGAGGAGGGTCAGCACCGTTGTCGGGAAATGGGATTTTACACATACTTCCTCCTCGAAAACTAAAAAAAAAGAAGAGAATTTAATACAAGTTACTGCGTGTTGAAGTCAGAAATCACCTTTATAGTATGGAGACAATTTCATGGCAGTCAACGAATTGAGATTCTCGCTGCATTTGTTGAACAGATCATCCCAGCCCCTGTTCGAATATGAGAAAACGTCCGCCAATATGAGCAACATAATCTGTACTTGATCAATCGGCATTTGTTCTGGTAATTGACGAGGTCGAGGGTATAGTTTGTCCAGACTTCTTTGACTTGCTTGATATATTCTTCGAGGGCCATCTAAAGGGACATCAACCAGCGAGTCTGGAGGCGCTCGGTCGTACTCACCTCGCCTTGAGCTTGAATGATAACTTCCTTGATCAAAGTCTCGTTTCTCTTCAAGTCCATGTCGTAGACATGACCCAAGGTCATCCTAGGTGCCGATGTTAGTTGCGGGAGGGCACAGGCGGAAGCCACTCACAATGGAAGATGTATCTGAGAAGGAAGTCTCAAGACTTTGAACAGTTGCTTCCAATGCCGGTCCTTCAACGCTTCGGACTTCAATTCAGATACCAAGGCGTTCGACTTGAGCAGGCCCTTGAGCGTGTCCTGGACGTATTCGAAGGCTGCATACTGTCTCATCCGCGTTGGCATATCCTTGGTCGACGTCAGCAAACCGTCTATGTGTTGCCTCAGCTTCCTCGGTTGGACGGTTGCCCAGCTCATCTCTCGCAATTCGCCAATCTGGCTCCAGATCCCGGAAAGTGCTGTCCAGACTGCCTTCAGATCTCGCAGCTCTTCAAAGACGGGTTCCAATCGAGTGTGTCGTGTCAACTCTAGGTCCAGTGCTTCTTTGGCTCGGCATACGAGGTCGTATTCTTCCTTGACGCGGTTCAATTTGCCTTCAAACACGTTGATCGTATTCATGGCGGTATCTGCACGCATGTTGCCTTGAACAGGCCGTGTCTGCTCCCACTCTTGCAGAATATCGTTAATCTTGTTCTCGATGATTTTGTCTTCAGCAACAATCTTCAATTGCAGACCAGCTATACGATACAGACGTCAGAGTAGAGAAGGGGCACGCATGCCTGAACACCATACCTAGCTGCTCCTGAATGGAATCACTCTTTCTCTTCAAAATCTCGTTGTAAGCACTCCACTCTCCTCTAAGCTGGTCGCTGTATAGCCAATCTTCGGGGAATTGGTATCGAAACCTTTCCAAGGTTTTCTCCCCGCTGGCACACAGCTCGATCATGGGGCCCCATGCTTTAGTCTTTTTCTTCAAATCTTGGACGAAGGTTATAAAGGTAACAGCGGCTGCTGTTGATGAGTTGGAAGGTGCAAAGACCTGTTAGGGGTGCTGTTAGTGCTATGGCCTCTGCCAGAGAAAATGCACTCGCCTCCATCGTTGAAGTCGTTTGTGACGACGCGTCGGTTTAAAGCTGCAGACTGCAGAACCGGTCACTGTCAAGCAGCTGTTGCTAGCAACACGTGCAGTTCTAACCCTAATGGTGGGTTGAAATGGCTGCCTTGAGCCTCAGTGAGCGCCGTGCTTGAACTCACCCTCTACTAGCTACGAGCCGACCTCATTCTTCAGCAGCTCTTACCCCATCGTCTCCGCTATGTCTTCCCGTCAACAACGTGTGATGGTACAGCCCATCGTACGCGTTTTTCTCCATTTCTAGCTTGGTCGCTTGCTCATATTTATCTCATGCAGAATGTCATTTTTAAGAATCTGCAACAAGTGTGTGGATTTCCATGCTTGTAGCCTCTCTCTCACCTGTCTGTTCTCACAGAAATCGAAAGTTGTCATCTGGCTGTACGATAATGTCGAGATGAGGATCGAAGGCCGAATCATTGTTCGTTCAATCCCATAGCCGATTGTGGACGGTACTGAAGCGGAATGTAGGGCTTCGACGAATTCATGAACCTTGTCATCGACGATGCCGTTGAAGTATTCGTTAAGGAGGCCAAGCCAAGACGGGAACTCGGTGCGTGCTATGCCCCTCTCCCCCAATACTGATTCTGAACATGGAGCACAGGCCGCATTCTTCTCAAAGGCGACAACATCACTCTTATACAGCAAGCATCATAATCATCACCCATGATTCGTCGTGAAGATTGGATTCTGCGCATCCCGTTGTCATTTGGTCGAGAAGTTGTAAGCTATCACAAATTGTAAATAGGCAGTAGCTTGGAGAGCACGAGAGACTGTCGGCACAGCGGACATTCTGCCTAGAAAAGAGTCAGACTCGATTCTCGACGCTCTAATCTCTACAGAACATTACCTTTTCCCGGCCCCACCCAACGATGCAGTTCCAGCAGAATAGATGGCCACATTCCGTGACGCAACTTTCCGTCCTTTCCTCAAGACAAAGTGTACAGTTCCTCGACTGGCGGAGGTCATCAGGGATGTAGGCGACATCGAGGGCCGTACCTCTATCGTCTTCAGCAGGAACGACGGGGGTATCCTCTGTATTTTGCGCCTTTATCACCTCCGAAATGGGTCTTTCGTCCAAGAACGCGTTCACACCCCCAGGGGCAGATTCTGCGTTCGATGCCTTTCCCAAGTTCAGTTGCGCAAGTAATGGCCTGATCTCCTGAACGAGGCGGTAGATCAGACGAACACCAATCATTACACCAAGCAAGGAGTATGAAGGAGGTCGAGTATGAGGATTCTCAGGGAAAGATGACAGCTGTCCGCCATCAGCATGAGTATTCTAAATACCTAGAAAACTTGAGCGTACCTGCTGAATACCCAAAACTCGTTTCACGGAATCGTAATATCTACCCCTCAAGTAGAAAATAGCCAGGTTGATTTCTGTTGACACGGAGAGTATCTTCTTCACGTTTCTCAACCAGTTGGCCAGGTCGGGGTGGCGTTGATTGAGTGAGGCATTGGTGCCAAGCTTTGCTAGGATATAGGTTGGCAGAACTGAGAGAAATATCAACGCTGCGCGACGATTCAGAGATGGGGGAAGTTGTCCACGAGGAGATGAGTATTGCCAAATGTCGGTGTATTCCTCCCCAAGAGTTTGAGTGGCTATCCATACTTGCCGGTCAGTAGGAAGGCCTGAAATTGGACTGATTGAACTACCTCGCCCAGTTGTAAGGCCGTAATACACAAGCTTGACCAGAGCATCAACCTCCTTCTCCCATCTCGTCAGTCTCCTTGTCCCTGCGCCAAGTATGAGACGGTGCCGAGGCCTAGACTAATGCGAAGCAAACCTAGCCAGGACCGTAGGACGCTCTCGGTCTGCTCTCTCAATGACGAAACATGAAAGAGATCGCGCTGGTTGGCCCTAACTATCCGTCTTTCAGTCAAAATCATACATTGAAACATCCCAATCTCACTTATTTGAGCTTGCTGGGCTCTAGGAAATACCAGGGGACTGGGGGAGGAGGAAGACATGTTATTTAGCGGCGGAGCTGTTTGCCGGAGCCTTTGATGAGCATCCGTTTTGGGAAACAGTGACGAGTGGACCTTGCCAGCCTTGCCACGACCAAACCTACCTTGGTTTTGAATTTTCAAATTCGGTCCCTTCACCCCGTCGTCCCTCAGCCAACGCCAACATGCCACCCGTTCCCCAGAATCACGGCCACGGCTTTGAGCCTCCTTCCATTTGGCAGAAAAGTATGTGCTCATCCTCTGTCAGGGTTTCATATGTCCTGACCCTTTCGCAGTGAAGTAAGATGGGTACTACATTGACATGGTTGAGGGCATGCTGAGCATTTCTTTCTTCTAGGATGGGTGCGTTGATGGGGGGTGGTGTTGGCTTGACAATAGGCTTCATTTTCGGCTCGTGGAGTATTATCCGGTTCGTCCGTCCTCTGTCGACCGTGAAGTGTGAATCTCTGACCAGTCAATAGACATGGCGCAGGCCCTCGAGGGCTTATGGCGACATTGTCTCAATACATGCTTAGCAGTGCCGCGACCTTCTCGTTCTTTTTGTCGATTGGATCTGTAGGTCATATACTTCTCAGTCTGTTGCTTGTATTTGACCAAATCCTTTCCCTAGGTCATCCGAAGTGACTCTCCTCTCAGTATCCAAATGCAGGCAATGCAACACCAACTTGCTGCCTCTAATCCTCATATCCGGTCGAAACTCGTCAGTGCACAAATCATACGAGCACGCTGGCAACAAGAAAAGTACCATGCTGAAAACTAGGAGGCTGACGTTCAATGAGGTGTCCGTCACCTGGTTAGATTTCACCTAACACCACCCACCTTATCCTGATTTATAACTAGTTCTAATTGGGCCCTTTATTCCTCTGTATGCTACAAGGGGGTTAACTGACCCTTTCACCACACCACTTCGACCTACGTTTCTCATGAAATTGAAACCCGGTTTAACTTGGTGTCACTTGCCGGGAAGTCGATTAAGAACTGACGCATTTCCTATGCCACTTGTTCAGCTTCAAAACTATTGTCTTATACGTTCCGGTCGTCGATGACAGAGGGGCCGGTCCGTTGTCCTTCCGATCATCGTCAATGGCGCCATCGCAAAGTCCAATGTCACTGCACTTGAATGGCGATTCCGACTCATCTTTCCCCTCCAAGTTTCAGCGAGTCAAGCAACAGGGATGACATCTCAAGCTCAGAAAATCGTCGTGGATGCTGTGAGTAATGCTTGATAGTTTTGCTGGACGCTTTCCGACCCATCCCATGACATCCAGATCCTCTTCGATATGGATGGGTACGCTCACGTTGGTCTCTTTCCCCCGCACTCCAACGATCCTGATATCTGGATCTCGCCAGAACCTTGATTGATTCGACCCCTGGAGTTTTCAAAGCATGGGCGGCCTTCAGCAATGACTACTCCCTTGGTGACTCGGAGAGAATGGCGCATGATACCCACGGTCGGAGACTCTATGACACACTCAGAGAATATTGCAAGATTACGGATGAGGAAAGATTACATGTGGGTCGTGTCGAGAAATCAACGCCCATAGGGCTCTGAGCCGCTTTCAAGGAAGAAATTGATCGTTTCGAGGACGAGGTTATTCGCGGAGGACCGGTAGCCCTTCCTGGAGCTGTAGAACTGTTGACTCAGGTAAGTGAACCGAATTTGCCCCTGAATAGACAACATATTTTCCCGAATTAGCTCCAAGCTTTGCACTCGAAAAAGTGGACAGTCGTCACTTCCGGTGAGTCTTTCCACGTTGCCCTTGTGCATCTGCTGACCACTGTGCTGTCAGCTTCAAACAAGTATACACCTCGTGCTTTGCGGGTAGCAGGTATCCCGTTCCCTGAAGCGGATATTGTCACCTCCAACGACGTATCTCATGGAAAGCCACATCCTGAGCCGTATCTAGCTGGCGCTCTGAAATGCGGCATCGATGCCAAAAATTGTGAGATTCGTCAAACAGACCGAGGCGGAAGACAGATCGAAATTGGATTGACACATATCCCGTCAGGTCTCGTCGTAGAGGATGCCATCTCTGGTGTCAAAGCAGGCCATGCAGCTGGTGCTAAAGTCCTTGCTGTCTGCACATCGACTTCGAGAGAACGGCTTCTCGCTGCCGCCGAACCCGATTTTATTGTGCCCGACTTGCGAAGGTGAATTGTGGTTCATCTGTTACTTATACGTTAACTGACTGCATGGTATGCTGTCTAGTGTTACCGTCTCTTCCGTATCTGGCGACAAGATTGAGGTTACCATCGAACTTGTATAGCTTGGATATTCAATCCCTGTGCCGAGGTCCACACGAGTAGGTAGGTAGGTAGATCCGATTTCTAATACCTTATGCTCAGCTGATGAAGCCTTTCAGTAGAGAGTTTCGAATCAAACCCTTTGCTGAGTAGACGTCGACGAATACGCATCCGCATCTCGGCTGGACAAACGCCAGTAGCACACTGTATCGAGGTCTGCTTTTATTGGCTGGAATACCAACCCAGAGATTCCTTTCGACTACATTCCGCGCCGACCCTGACAGTGACCATTTGTGTTGCCAACAAAGAACCAACAGTTACCATGCCGTCCCCACAGGTCCCATCTCATCTCCCTCGCTCGCCGAACGGTGGCGCGAGTGATGTCGAGCATCGAGATCCTATTTGTGGAAGCTTGTTCCCGGTAAAAGCCTCAATTTTGATTGTCAAACATTTGTACTCCGATCAGGGTGGTGGCATTGTTGTTTGGCCGCTGCTGGCCAACCTGAGCTACAATCTACATAAATGAGGAAGGACAAGGAGAATGATGCCTCGAAATCTTTCTTCTCTTCCCCCTTCCTTTCTTCGCCTGCCCTGTTTCCCCTTCTCTTTTCTCAGCGATCCGTGATCGTTTCCCCACTCTTTTCAACCTTTTCGTCTTCACTGCACACTACAAGGCTTGACCCGGTGCCTAGTTAACCTGCCCATTCTTTACTATTTTCTTTCATTTATACACACACATCGTCCGCCCTTCGCCCACCATGCTATCCATCAAGATCCAGCTCTCACTTGCCCTACTCTCCCTCTCTTGCGCCGTCTTCGGTCGACCCACAGAGACCCTTGACAAGCGCCAAGGGTTTGCCCTTAAGAATGGCCAAGATGCCATCGCTCTCAAGTAGGTGAAGGGATGTGCCGTTCCACGATGGGCGCTCATGTTCCTTGCTCTTCAGCACGAAGTTCCAGGGTCTGAACGCCAATTCGCCTTGTCAAGCTGGGGAGAACGCGTGCATTAACAACGGATTCGCCCAGTGTGTCAATGGGAAGTTTGTCATTCAAGGCTGCGCCTCAGGCACAATGTAAGTTTTCGTTTCTATTCATAGCTCTTCAAGTTGAATGAAGTTGATTGATTGACACCTTGTTTGCAGATGCGCCGCACTTCCTCTGGTCAATTCGCCCGGAACAAGCATCGCCTGCACCACTGCTGCTGACCGAGACGCCCGGATCGCTGCCGTAAGTGACTTTGTAGCTATCACTCATGCCAGGCCTTATCTCGAAATTATAGACTGGAGCAAAGGGCCCCAGCGGAGGAGCGGCCCCTCCGGCCAACAACCAACCCAAACCAAATGTAAGCCGCAAGATGTTACATTCTATGTGTACTCGTCTGACAGCCCGTATTTGCATTCAGACTGGCAATAATGGGAGCAACAACAACAATGGCGGTAATAATGGGGGTAATAACAACGGGGGGAACAACAATGGGGGAAACAACAACGGCGGGGGGAACGCGCAAACTTCGCTCTGTATGCTTCTCTTAGATTTCGAAGCTCTCAATAACTGAACGCTGCATCATAGCACTCGATCCTGCTGTCATTGCTCAAGGCTTCAAGAACAATGGCCAAAGCAAGCCAGAGCCTGGTAAATTTACAAATCGTTAACGTCTGGGGATAAATTCTGACTCGCGGCTTCGTGTCTTCAGGACAAGTAGCATCGTTGACGTCAAGCAACAACTTCATTAATTTCTGCAAGACGGTCAACCTCCCGATTACCAACGGCGCACAGATCCCTGAGGGCTCCTGCAACCCAGCTCCCATGGGTGCAATACCTTCGAAGTCACGGATGCCCGCGTCCAAATTCGTGTTCCCTGAGAATTTGGGCACCGTACAGGCAAACAAGAAGTTCACCATTCGCATGGCCATTCAGAATTTGGAAACTGGTAACTTCGTCAACGCGCAGCAGAACTATTTCTCTGCCCCTCAGCAACTCAATGGCCAGGGCATCATTCGGGGACACTCACATGTTGTCATTCAGAAGTTGCAGAACATGAAGCAGACCAGCCCCATGGACCCCACAGTATTTGCATTCTTCAAGGGACTCAACGGTGCTGCTCAAGGTGGTGTTTTGACTGCGGATGTCACTGACGGCCTGCCACGAGGCGTCTACCGACTTGCTTCCATCAACACCGCTTCAAACCACCAACCTGTCCTCGTTCCCGTCGCACAGCATGGTTCGCTCGACGATGTCGTATATGTGAGTTGCCTTTGCTGTCTCTTCAAGTGGCGGCTCCGTTCTGACCAACCCTCGTAGTTCACTGTTCAGTAATTGAGTAGCGATTGGCTATTTTGTAGTTTACTGCCGTCTGGAAAACGGTCATGAAAAGTTTTTATGTTTAATTTGCTACTATTAGTGTATCATTTTGTACCATTTTGCAGGCATCATGTACTTCTATCAACCCACATTCGTTCTCATTCACGATTTTACACTTCAGAAAACGCGCTCAATTCAGCGAGACTGATATCTGCTTACTATTACATTGCTCGCACACGAGATTACTTTTACTTGGAAGGTTCAGCATCCTCGAGAGGAGGGGGACCATCATCATCAGAGTCGTCGCCGTCGTCGTCATCGGCCGCTTGTCCTGAGCTAGATCCCTGGTTGGCGGCCATTTGAGCCATGAGCTATCAGGCCTGTTAGCAACCAGCTGGGGTAGATACTCGAAAGAAAATACCTTCTCAATGTCCATGCCTTCCATTCCTCCTCCCATTCCACCCATTCCACCCAGGCCTCCCAAGCCTCCCATACCTCCCATGCCTCCCATGCCTCCCATGCCCCCCATACCACCAGGGCCACCAGGAGGGAAGCCACTGAAACCCTCGTCTTCCTCTACCTCTGCAGCCCCTTCTTGTTCGTCCTCATCGACCCATTTTTCAAAGTCGGTCTTCAAGAAAGCATTCCTGACCTTCTCCTTGGTGAGTCGGGGCCAGTATTCCAGCGTCAATTCCTTTTTGCGAAGGATAACTTTGAAAGATCGCGAAGAAAACTTGGAGCTGGACTCCTATCGGCGAATCAGCTGCTCGCTGAGGGCCAGAGATCGCGCTGCATACCTCAGGAATGACTTCTCCAAAGAAGTCGAGATCAAACTTGTACTCGCGCGGTTGTTCGGAACTAAAATACGATGAGACGAGCCAATCTCGACGAAAAAGGTGGAGTGAGCGTTACCCAGCCTTGGCTTCGAAGGAGATGGAGGTTGGGGTCAAATTGTACTTCAACGTCGATTCTTGGATGTCGGGGAGATTGACGGTGAGATAGACGATGTTCTGGCGTTGCAGAACGCGTAAGAGATCGGCAGGAGATCGCGTTTGGAATGCACACCTTTGCTGCATCAGTCTCGGAGCTGCGCTGAGCCCAGAGAACTTCAGGATGTTGGACCATTGTGGATAGCGTCGACGAGTATGAGTTTTTGAACAGCAACGAAGAGGCTAATAAAGCGCCACAGACGCGGCTCTGTGGAATCCTCCAGAATCTTCATACTTGGTTACGTAATCCCCCCATCACCTGGCGGCGACCTTGAAGCTTTGACGGACACGACGAGGACGAGGGAATTGCAGCTGGCAATGTGGTTCGTGTTGTCCACAGTCGTCTCTATAAAAAAATAATTATAACTGACCGCCCCATAGGTGTACCCGGTGGTATCTGCCCTTGTTGCTACTGCCATTGCCAACGGCGCCTCCATACTTTTTGCTTCTGTTTCTATTGTCCTTGACACTTCATGCCAAACCATGGTGAGTTCAACCAGCATCCAAGACTACCTTGCAGAATCATTGAAACATCTGGCAGCTTCTACTGCATAGTGTTATTGACGACCCTCTTCATATCTTCATGTTACTGGCAGCCGTTTCCCTTGGACACCCCGCTTTCAACACCCTGGTCTGAAAACATCACAACATTTGCAGAAGCTCTGAACGCTAGCCTTCGCTCGAATTATACCGGCTCCGTCCCCACCGTTATCCGTGCTGTCGATAGATGTTGGTGCGACCTCTCCACCGGGGGGTTCTTCGTGCCCTTCAACGTTTCCAGTTGGGAAAGAGCAAGTGTACTGCGATTGAAAGACGAGCTGGAAAGAAAGCAGCAACAAGCAGATTCGGCCGAGATCCTCAATACCCTTAACGGAACCCTGGCCACCTCATCCCTTCCCGAGCCAGGAACCCCAAGTGTCGGCCCTAGCACTGAGCGCTTTGCATTCCATCTTCCTCGCTTTAGTTTGTCCTCGATTCGTGGTTTCGTGAAGCGACGTCGTCCCAGCGAGGCCTCACTCTCTAATACACCATCTTCTCCCTCTGCGCAGCCCGAGGACAAACCTAGTCCAGTGGCCACTTCTTCAACATCGTCCCGGGAGCTAGATCTGCGCCCTTATGGCATTAACCTGGTAATTGATTACGACTGGTCGCATTCATGACACGAACCTCTGTAGCAATATCCATATTCTTTGGTGTACAATAAATTTGGACTAGCGTGCCGTTCCAATGTGATGATGTCAACGCGTCGTGAGAAATAGGCTTTGAGGCCGGAAGACAGGGAATCCAAGGCTTGCTTGACACCCTGAACAGCCCAAAAACCGACTGCAAACCCCTTCCTCCCTGCACCAGCCATCTCGGCGGGCACAGAGGCTTGAACTCCTCAATATGGCCTCAGACCAGCGACACCGAGCCTCCAGGAGCAGTCGCTCAACGTCCCGGACAGCGCAGAGCAATCCAGGTGTTGAATCAGCGACACCGTCAACCGGCCTCAGTAAATTGGAACTCGTCCAGCAGGCCCTATTCTCGCCGTTTAATCACAAAAAGACGGATTCAACGCGTATACTGTCCGACTGTAAGGCCCTCCCATCCCTACTTTTGACCCTTTGACAGCCAACAACCCTTTACAGTGGCCCCAGCAATAATGACCCCACGCATGATGAACTCTGCAGCAACCGTGTCTTCTCGACCCCGGGACTCGATTACCAACTCCAGGGGATCTCGCTCTGCCATGGACTTTGCTACTATTGGTAGAGCTCCTTTCCGGCTTGGTCTGGGCTCTCGAAGGATCACCGCGGGTGACCTCCAAATAGTAGAGGCAACGGAGGAGCTCCTCCAGGCTGAGGTTCCAGAGCCAGACGGTGTAGCGGCCGATGTGAGCTTGCTAAGAGGGTTTAATGCAACCATCCCAAGCTCAGATCAGAGCCGGACGCGACGACGGCAAATGCGGAATGTTGATACACCAAAGTTAGGGCTGAAGAAGTTGGGTTTGTCTGCGAGGGGGTTGTTGACGGAGGAAGAAGAGCATGACGGGCAGAGTGTAGCAAGTGAGGACGATCTTGTCGTCATACCATCCCAGAAGAAGCGAGGCCGGGAGAGTTTGAGCGCGACGAAACGTTTGGGAAAGGAAGAGCTTACCCGTCAAGTCTCCGAGATTATGAGGGACAAAGAGAATCTTTATGTTCGAAGGGTGCGCTTTCTATCATTTCATTTCGATCCTTTCTGATCCCAGTTTTTCCAGAGTCTCGTGAACAGCGAAATAGCTGAAATCACCGACAAGATTCGTGCTCTCGACGCTGCCAGGTCTAAGCTAGAAAAAGATTTACTCAAGTTGCAGGAGGACGAGCTAGAGTTGGAGGACGAACGTGAGACTCTACCTTCCTGTATCTTCCTTTTCGAGACTCTAATGTTACGTCTTACAGTTGAGGGCGTCAAAGAGCGAATGCGGTACGAAGAGTCGGCTAGGAGCCAGAAATCGGATGGCCAAACTCTTCATCTCCCTTCCAGTTCGCGAAGACGGAAAGGACCTGCATTCCTGCCATCAGAGCACGATGAACTACCTCCAGGGGTTGCCTTCATGGTTCGTCTACACACACACCACTCTCATAGTATCTCGTCCCTGACAACTATTTAGACTTTGGACAGTCACACGACGCCAATCACCGCGCTTGACTTCTCGGAGCCCTATGGGACGTTGGTTAGCGCGTCCGAGGAGGATGCTCAACCTCGAGTTTGGGACTTACTTACAGGGAGCGAAATAGGGAGGTTACGAGGACATATTGGAGCCGTGAAATGTCTGCAAATAGAGGACAATGTCTGTCTGACAGGAGGGGAAGATGGGAATGTTCGTCTGTGGGATCTCCGTAAGGTAGACGAAGACGATGGATGGGGCTCGAGGGAACTGGACCGAATGCCCGACGTCATTGAGGAAGAGGACGAAACTGCAGACGATGGAGAACTTTTGGAGAAACCAAGTGGAGTTCGAAGTAGGACGAACAGCACTGTGTCCAAAGATGGGCCCTGTGCAAGGGTTCTCGAAGGTCATAGTCGCGCTGTCACCGCTCTCTACTTCGAAGACGACTGCTTGGTGAGTTCTCTGAACTTCTCATCGTTTGATTTCCCATTGACCGTGGCTTGTGGGTCAGGTAACCGGTGCCTCTGATAAGACTTTGCGACAGTGGGATCTGACTACCGGGCAATGTGTGATGACGATGGACATTCTGTGGGCCATCTCACATTCATCAAATCCCTCAGCATCGACTTCTGGGTTCGATCCATATAGCTCCTTTAGCATGTCCAACCCCGCTGCGTCTACTGCTTGGGATACGTACGATGATTTCGTCGGCGGCGTTCAATTCTGGGGATATGGCCTGGTCAGTGGCAGCGGCGATGGCGCCGTCCGAATGTGGGACAGTAAGTTCTCTTTTTTTTATTCTTTTGTTATATTGTCTGACTCGATTCTAGTGCGTACTGGGCAAGCACATCGGACATTATTGGGCCACACTGCTCCCATAACGTGTCTCCAGTTCGACGAATTGCACATTGCAACGGGCAGTCTGGATCAAACCATGAGACTTTGGGACCTCCGAACTGGTGGAGTAGTAGAAACTATGCAATTTGACCATCCCGTCACCAGTCTCCAGTTCGATACACGGAAGATTGTTGCTGCTGCTGGCGAAAATGGCGTTAAGGTACAGTCAACTTTCAGTGCATATTTTGCCCTCATCGTCCTAATCCATCGTCCGTAGATCTATAATCGTACAACTGGACAGCAGTCATCTCTATTGACGAATGGACATACGAGACCTGTAGAGAGGCTACGATACATGGACCGCTATCTAGTTACTGGCGGACGGGACGCTGCAGTTAAAATATGGTCGCTATAATGGAATTTTAATGTCGCTTTCAGGTTTTCTTGCGTCACCCACACTCTGGTTAGATGGGGGCTATTCATCATTCACGCTAGCTCAGTATTGAACGATAAACAATTGACTATTTTGCTTTGCAATCCCTCACTGTACATCTGCAAGTGTCTCCAAATGAAAGCATGATATATTCCTAGACAGAAATGGTCCTGATAGTAAACTCGTAGATAGTAAGTATCCTCGGGCTAGACCAGCCCTAGCACAACTGTAGCGCGTAGGCTGCTAATTGGTGTCCTGTTCTCAACCGAAGTGGCATGTTCCCCGACCTCCATGTACTCTTCAGTCCTGAGGGAGCTCGTCTTCCATCCCCAACTCTGACCGACAGCAAATAAATCAGGTGCACTTGTAAAACGCATTTGTGAGGAGCCCGTCGCGCTGGCACAGGATATCATGAAATATGCCAATATCGACGAGCGTGAGTCGCGGTATGCTTGCTGTGGGGCAACTGGACTCGCAGCGTATGGAATGGTAATCGTGGTGGAGGGGTTCGTGGAGGATGTCGGCGCAGAACCAG
Organism: Candolleomyces efflorescens; assembly: GCA_027579765.1. Classification (NCBI taxonomy): domain Eukaryota; kingdom Fungi; phylum Basidiomycota; class Agaricomycetes; order Agaricales; family Psathyrellaceae; genus Candolleomyces; species Candolleomyces efflorescens. The sequence goes on from JAMZDL010000164.1 coordinate 27,033, forward strand.
ACAATGGTATAGCAGGAGTCGTAGGTGGAGAGATGGAGTTGGTCAACATCAGCGGCCGAGAACCGAGCTGTGGTGACCCGAAGGTCGATCGTGCCGGTGAGGTGGACGCAACGGAAGGATAGGATGTGCCCCGGCTAACGGCTGGACGATCGCTAAGCGGGGGTGGCTCAGTGTATTTGTCACTCATATTCTGTCCAGTGATTAAAGGGGAGGGTGCGCTTGCTGGGGGTATGCTCTCAGCTGTTGATTGACGGTAAAGGTAAATTCCAAGTTGCGTTTGACCCTTCTTCTTAACGACTTGAAGATATACGTTGAAGAGGCTCCCTGCGTACCAGACGGTTTGACTATGAAGACGAGATTTCTCCTTGAGGGCATCGATATCCCAGAATTCAACGCCAAAGCGGCATGGAGGAAAGTTGGTCCAACGCCTTTTCCCACCTCGGTCGTTAGAACTACATTCCGAGGAAGTGTATCGTTCCCTCCTCAGGCCAAAGAAGGTCTCTTCTGTAGAGCATATATCCGCATCTTTGTCCGTGGCTACTTTCCGAGTGCCGGACCGGTTCGAACTCTGGCGAGCGGACGCAGCGCACGGTGAGTGGGAGAACGTGAATAGATCCTCCATGGATATGGGGCTACTGGTTGAGGTGCCGCTTCCCTCCTCTCCATTGTCGCCCATACGCCACGAAGAGTCTCCAGGGACAGGGTAGTACAGCTTCTGTTCCACGTTCAAACTTGTGTGCTTTGTGGGTGCCGCCTTGAGTTCGCTAGTCGGGACTGAAAAGCCGAGCTCTTTATCTTGGGAGGACGAGGACCCTGGGATGGAGGGAGAATTTGGTGTCTTATGTGAAGAGATCTGATGCCGCAACAAAGATTGGTTCCATAGAGCGACTTGAAGCGTCGAAATAGCGGCAAAGGGCTTGTCTGTGATTGGGGATTTGTCGTGGGATATGGCAATTATATCATCCATTGCCTGAGTGATATCAGCAGATGCGTGTCGGACTACGACGAGAAAACTTGCCATGTTCTCATAATATACAGCTTCGCTGAACATTTTATCCCATTGATGCTCCTCCTTTTCCACGATACCTTCCCTTCTCCTGAGCTCGACGACTGAGCGAGCGAAATCATATCGCTCCCTCTCGTTCCTGACAAACAAGGTATCTGCAGCCACAAGAGCTGTAATCCAAACTGGATCAAGCCCTCCTCTTCGCCAGATAAAAGGCCCACTTCTCGAATCAAACTGTTCGTCCTCGAACGTCACCATATCTTTCGCCCAACGGACAAGCCAACACGTACAGGCTTCGCCAATTTTGTCGGAGATAGGGCCATAGTGGTGGGACGGTAAAGCCTCTGACTCTTCGCCATCGGAATTCGCCGAGTCCAAGGAGGTGCTGGCAGAAGACTCTCTTCGATCAGTTCCCATTTCAGATCTAGATGCTATCCCAGAAGAACGGCCATCGAGGGATCCATAGATCGACAATGATTCGTCCTCCAGGATCTCCGCCACATGTTCCAACCCTACTGCAGCCTCAGAGTCTGGATATAAGTGTAGGGAGGAGTCGATGGACTTTCCCAGAGCAAAGTTGAGGTAGGGAACGACAGTGTGGGGACCGAGGGTCTTGAAGATGAGGGATAAAGCCTGAGAGGCTACGGTTGGTATACAGAGATAAATGGCTGTGGCCAGGACCGAGAGAAGGAACTGTGGAGTTGCTGGATGGTGTCCTTCTGGTATAGCTTCGCTGGCGTCAAAGATAGGGAAGGATGGCGAGAGCGGTTGGGAAGTAGTCGAGATGAGGGAGGAGAAGATGTGCAGAGGAGGACCACCGCCGTAGAGGCGGGAGATGCATATTCTGCCAGTGGGGTCGTGTCAGCACAGATGACCCAAGCCTAGATGGGCGGGTGTACAAACTCAAAGGCTGAGAAAAAAGGACTGCGCATGAGCACTTCCATCAAACTTGGCAATAACACAAGGCACACCTGCTCGCGTGATGTTGGAGTCTTCGAAGATGATATCTATCTCCTCTACGCCTCGTTGCTGAGGGCGGGACTGCTGTGACGACTCGAGAAATCCTGCGGTGAATAAGGAGCGAAAATAGTCCTGGACATGGACCTGATATGAGCTTTGCTCTGGCGCTCGAGCTAGGACCTACCGCTTGAATCAATACGACGCGATGGAGCTTGTACAGGGCTCTCCATCTGCCCGAAATACGCAGCACGACGTCTGCCGTATGGCCATGGAGGAAGGACTTGTAGAGATGGGATTGAATGTCCACAGGCCTGAGGGCAGAAACTGTCATGAAGGCAGGAAGAAAGGAGCAGGTGGACTTACTGGGTCATGGTACCGAGGAAAGCCCCTAAGCTGTGATAAATCCCGGCGCGCCTATTTTGGGTTTGCCCACGCGTGCAGCGGCCATCCGCTTGACCACACACCGTCATGGCTTACGCCCAACCACATCCCCGCCAGTCCGTCTTGTCCACCTCCTCCCATTCCTCTGTCGAGCATCTCTCCCCGACGTCGAGCTCAACGCGTTTCTCTCTCCCAACAGCGCCCTCGATACATTCAACACTCGCCAGTACCAAACCTCCTGCAAACCGTGTTCTACCCAACATCTACGATCGCAATCTCTCCAAGACACGTACTTCCGAGGTCTCTGCCTCTGCATTTGCATTTTTGTTCTCGGAAACCGTTCAGTACACCCAGAAGCGTGTTAGCGGCATTAATGATTTCGAACGAAGGTCTGTAATCACAGCCCAGTGCTGTCCGTGTGCCCCGTGCTCAGACAGCATCCCATAGGCTTAACACTCTGGGGTACCGGATAGGGACTAGAGTACTGGAACTCCTCATCTGGCGCAATGAATCGACTTCGAAAATCCCCAAGCGCGAAATTCGCCTGTTGCCTGTTCTGCTGATGATACAATCCCAGGTCTGGAGGGCAATATTCGGAAAACCTGCCGATGGGCTGGAGAAAAGTAGCGCAAACGTGGACGAATGTCTGTTTTCTCTGACGTATAGCAAGACACTAGTTGCTCATGCTTCTTCGGTAGACATGATCATTGACAATGACCCTTTGCTTGAGCGACATATCTCCGTCCCCCGGGATATCAGCCAACTAAGTTGCTCATCCTTCACCGCGGGAATCGTAGAGGCTGTACTTGATGGTCTGAATTTCGTACGTGTGTCCTACCGCCGTCTACATTCTGTCTCATTGCATCGTAGCCGGCTAGAGTCACCGGCCACAATACAGCAAACGCCCAGTACCCATCCAAGGTCACTATCCTCATCAAGCTGGAAAAGTCGGTTCTGGAACGAGAGGAACTTCTAAAATAACTGTAACCCCCTTAGTTTCCTCGAGATACATGTATGATACTGCTGATCTCATCGGCGCATCCAAATTCTACCGTCTTTGTTTCGCGCTGATATGCCCTTATCTCCCCTCCTTTATCTGTCAGCTGATACCTCCTTGAACGTCATATTACCATCTCTCCTTCTCAACCTCGAACCATGACGAACATTAACAGCATCGAGATCTCGCCTGCACTGCTCAACTCCTCCTGCGCTTGGTCTTCTGATCTCCGAGATTTACAAGAGCTATACGACTCGCCTTACACGGGTGCCATCACCACTCGAACCGCGACTGTGGGTGGATTCAAGCAGGATGAATCGCATACGGTATGTGCCATTGTCTGGTTTTGACCTACCTGTCGCTCATGAGATCTCCAGGCTGTATTTCACGATTTGAACACATCTGCCCTGAACTCTTACGGGTATTCGCCACATCCATTGGCAGACTACCTCGTTTGGGTCAGGCAAATCCTAGAGCGGAGTGAAACTGATAAGCCAATTATTATCAGTATCACTTCCTCTACACCTGACGGTCTTCGGTCAATGGTAACATCCATTCAGGACCTGCGGAAGGAAGTTGGGGATAGCTCGCGCAGTCCTTCCAGAATTGCCATCGAACTCAATACCTCCTGTCCCAACATCCGCAACGCATCCCCTTCCGGCTACTCGTTCAAATCACTCGTCCCACTGCTTCAAGTCCTGTCTGAAGGATTCTCCAACGACAAGACACTCACCATTGGACTCAAGATGCCTCCCTACGTCTTCCGAGAACAGTTCACGGACGCGTTGGAAGTCTTAGCAGGGTTATCCTCTCCCGTCATCTCCCCTATTTCCTTTTTGACGTGCACCAACACCCTCGGAAACTCCCTATACTTCTCCGACCAGATCTTATCTCCTTCCAACAGCCCTGAAGGCAATTTTGCATTGCCTACAGCTGTAGGCGGTCTTTCAGGCGACTCCCTCCATGCGCTCGCTTTGGGAAACGTGTACACCTTCTCTCAACTTCTTGGAGGACCGGAGACGCGCTTCCCAACACTTTCAAACATACGGCTCATCGGCGTTGGAGGTGTTACGTCGAAGCAAGCAAGGGAGCGAATGGTCCAGGCGGGTGCCGATGTGGTGGCTTGTGCAACGCTTTTAGGAAAGGAGGGTGTTCGGGCATTTAAGATTTTGTCTGCGGACGTGTGATAGATTGTTGCGATGTGTATAGTGAACAGAATACAAATATTTTGACTCCTCCTTCCGTCATTTGTTTCTACGCGTAGAACGTAAAGAAATGATATCTATATGAATGGAATGCTTGAACTGGTTAAGAAATGAAGAAGAATATGTGCATGGTACAGGAAACGAAGGTTAAAAACATGAGAGTCATAAGCAGAGAAAGAAAATAGAACGAAGAATAAAGCGTAACATCATTGGAAAAGGAAATACGTCCAGATTGTCCTGCTGCGTGCGAGCCTTTATACAACAGACTTCTATGCAGTGAAACGAAACTCGGGGTTCCATTGAACCGGCTCTCCCATGCGGGGGTTCGAAATGGGTGTAGGAAGATCTGGGACCGTGCTTGGACTGAAAGTGTCGTAGAACAGTGGCCCAGACCTAACAGGGACACGGGGCAGGAACTGCTCAGGGACGCACAAGGGTTGAAGGTGGAGGGGGAAGGACCTCACTGAGTGGTGAGTCGAAGTCTGAGTCGTATAGAGAGAGTACGCGAGAGGAGAAGGAACTGAGCCTTGAAAGAGCAGCGACTCGGAGGATTCAGTAGCAACTGTGACATGTTGTCCGCTATACGCCGAAGCTGCAGGGAGCGTCCTAAGCCTATGACGAGAGAAGCCCTCATCCTGGTGGTGGTAAGCACACGACAAGGCATAGAAGAAATGGATGGCTCACGATGGGCGACTCCGAGGGAGATGACGCGCTCGATGTACCGTCAAGAGACGGCGGGGGCAGGAGGGGGCTCCGGAAAGGAGGATCCTCAAGATTGTCTTGAATAGAGAGCGCGTCAAGGCTCAAAGAGGGAGCGGTTGTGCTGGGCTCGGTGGCCTTGAGGGTTTTGGCGGCGACCAAGAAGTCTTCGCCCTCCTTTCCGGAGAGGAGGAGCTCGGCGAGCTGCTTGCAACGATGGAGGTCCTCGACGCCGTTGCGCTTGACCTTGCGCTTCACGGGCTTCTTTGTACGTGCCATGGGGCAGAAGCGGTAGCCGGGATGCTTTACTTCGTGCTCGACCTTCTCTTGGTCCGCCTTTCTACGCCAAACGTCCTTTTCTTCCTCGGGCATCTGGTTCCAGTAATGGCCCGCGATGCGGCTGATGTGACGATGGTCGCGCTCGATATCGCGGTTGACCTTCTGCTCGGAGCAGAATGCGGAGCGAAAGATCATGAACGCGTTGCGGGGACGGGGAACGCGCGGGGTGCTGGATGCCTTGGGAGCTTTGCCGCCTGCAGGCCTGGAGACGGGGTGCAGGTGGGGAAGGGGCTGATGTTGGGAGTAGACGGGCTGGAGCCCAGGGTGGTCTCCGCCTGCAAGGGAGACATCCTGCGACCAGAATTCGGGGAAGGTAGACCTAGGAGGGAGGCCTCTATACCCGTAGGCATCGACCCCGGGAGGGGAGAGGGAGCTGCGCGAAACGCGCTCTGAGGGCAGGGAGTAAGGAAACATGGGTCAGAGAAAGAAAGGTGGGGCAAACCTGTGTATTGCGACGTATGTCTTTATACGCCCTTCGGCGTTCATGAATATGGGAGAGGATGGAAACATATCCTCCGGACCTCTTTGTTCTATCACATCTGAGGCCCGGATCACCCGAATATGGATGGAATTTCCTTTTTAGGCACCCTCGTTATTATCACCCTCGTTGCATCCCAAATCCGGCGCCAATCTCGTTCAATTTCCTTTCGCTGCGCCAAATCGATGCCTGCTTCCGTCGTCCTCAATCCTGCCTCAAGCAGCTCAAATCCTGCCACCTCCTCCGTCGCCCTCTGGGCATACCTCAAGCCCGCCCTCGACCACATCGTCAGGTCCCCCACCAACGATCCCAATGGAAAGGCCCCCGCCGTCGACTTTGTCCTCTACAGCGGCATCCATACTGCCTGTTATAATTAGTGTGTCTTGTGTCTCGTCTTTCGCGTTCCCAGCTAACATTTCTACAGCTTCACTGCCCAGAGCGAACCCCCGTCCTCTGCGTCATCTGCAACAGCCAGGGGCAAGGCTCCCGTCGGAGGCTCTGATATCTATGACCAGCTCGACAGATACTTTGCAGACGTGTGCCAGGAAATTGCCCTCAACGCCCCAGAGGACGAGGCGACGCTCGTACACTACCTCGTGCCCTCATTTAATCGCTTCAGCTCGGGTGCCCAGTCCGCAAACCGCCTGCTGAGCTATGTTAACCGGCACTACGTCAAGCGTGCCGTGGATGAAGACCGTGGATGGCTGCGACTCAACGACGTTCTGGAATCCATGGTCAAGACCATGACCCTCGACGACACTAGGGAAAAGGTTTCTCAGCGACTCAAGGAGAAGCGGACGGAAGAGCTTAAACGTTGGGGTTTCTCCGAAGGTGACTCTTCGGAGTGCCTTGCTATTGCTGAGGCATGTTCAGAGGCCGCAAGCTCTGTGGATCGCGTCATTCCGGTCGCATCGCTCGCCCACCGGAGGTTTAGAACGGAAGTCATCGAGCCCATGCTGCTCGCACCTAAAACCAAGGGCACTTCCAAGGCCAAACACAAAATTCCTAAAACTCCAGCCAGCGCCGCCCCATACAGACCAAAGGGTCGCCTGGCTCGTGCTGTGCAGCACCTCATGACCGTAGACGATGTGCAAGACGAGGAACGAACGCGGCTACTTACTGGACTGGCCCACTCTCTGAAAACCACAGGAGTGCGACCTGATCACCCTCTTCGGAAACGGATGGACAAACATCTCACTTCTGCTCCATCGACCGAGAAGAGCGACACAGACAACGCCGAAGGTTCATGTTGATAGGATTTCTGCTGTACGGTATATTGCTCTATCTAACGGGGACAGTTGTGGACCTGTGATATCACTAGAATCGACATGAATATATCGTGAGAGCGACTCTTGAAAAAACGCTAAGAAGTGCTACTCCCAGCCTCCTTTGGGTCGCCCATCGTGTAGTCAACGGGGAAGGCGAGATCAGCATTTTGCTCAGTGGTGAAAAAGCCTGAGTCGATAGTGAGATCAATCGCATTAAAGTCGAATTGTTCATTCGTGTTGCCATTGTCTGGATTAGCGGAAGCGAAGAAGGTTCCCGGGGATGCCACGGAATGGGTTTCTGGCTGAGAGTTGTTTACCTTGGACTCGGCTCCTCCCTGGGAGGATGCCGCCAAAGCAGAAAATATCTCCCCGTGGTCACCCTCGAGGTGATTGAAAAAGTCGCTGTCCTTCCCTTGGCCATTGTTCGTTGACCCCGCGCCGAGGCCTGGCGAGAAGAGACCATCCGATACCCCCATGCTTTCTTGAGTAGAACCAGCATTGCCGGGCTCATCCCCGAACAAATCTTGCATGTCTTCCATACGCGCTACGTCAAGGTCGTCAAGGTCTAACTCAATGGGCTTGTCTGAGGAATCGCCTGCTGACAAGTCCACAGGAGCCCCTGAAGGTCCCCGAATGACCTCTGGAAGCGTCAAATCAATATCGGCCTGATGCCCAGAGTCCGAAGACGATCCTCCAAATGCTGACATGAAATCTGGAGGCAGCTCGTTAGCGCCGAGGGGACGAGCAGATCTGGGAGCAAGAGTAACGGGTGACCCCAGCCCACTCTGAAACATGGAAGTTTCCTCTGGCGGAATCCTGAATGTCACAGAGGAGAGATCGAGTTTGTGAGGGAACGCCGGGCGATGCAGAGAGGAAATAGATATGGCGGACGGTCGGCGACCTGGATGGCTAGAGAGGGGCGAGTTGTTCTGAGTGCTAGGCATGGTCGCCTCTCCTTTCAAAGCCTGTCCTGGTGTTGCTTCATCTTCTGACATAGGTTCAGGTGTTGCTACACGCTGCTCTCTCTGGGCCTTCAAGGCGGCTTGTTCGTCTTGAATACGTTTTTCTTCTTTTGCTAGATCCCGTTGCAAGACCGCTATAGCTCTGAGCTACAACGATATGAAGCGCACTGAGCACACAAAGATCGCAAGTAACGGACATACCAGATGGGCCTCCATTGCGTCGCAAATCTGGTCGTACTTTTCAATCTCCCGTCCAAGTGCTGCAGTCAGAGATTGCGGAGGTGGAATGTTCCTTGCTCCCCTACAAAGTATTAGATGAGTTGCTAGGATTTTGGCTTGAAAGCCTACTTCAACTTGGAAGCGTCTGCGTAGTATTTGTATACCAGACCAGTCTGTGCAACAGCATTCTGGAAATTTATTTGTTAGGCGTTCACTGAAACTGAACTGCAGACCTGACTGAACCTTCAACGAATCACTCAGTGCATTGAGTTCAGGTTCAAGAATAACGTCCTTGACTGGATTTGGTGGTGGCGGCATAGCCAACGCGTCGTCTATTTCCTTCCGAGCCCTCGATTTCACTGTCTGCGACTGGATGCCTTCAGTGGTGGCCATGGTGGTGAAGGAGAGTCAGGGAAACCGTGGCAAAAAAATAGAAATGATCGCACTTCACATGAATGAATGCGGCGATATCCTTCTGTTTCCAGATACCCTAATGCCTGTGGTTGGTATCTATCACCTCCACAGTTCTTCTCTACCATTTAGAAAACGAAAGCTCGACCGAAGCCCTCCGTATCCTGTCTCTGAAATCCAGGAGAGCTGTAACCTGTACTCCTTCTCCGGTTGGCTGCATTGACCATGGCCCAACCTGAAGTGTTGCCAACCCGAGCTTCGGATGGAGCCTATTCACCCCTCGACGCCAGTCTCGAGGAAAGTCTTTTGACAGTGCGTGATAACAACTCTGCCCTCCATGCGCGGTGTTCTCACTCTCGTTGTGTAATTTAGCGCCGACTTCGACATATCACGTCGATCCAGGTCCGGAATCTGACCCCGTTTCCTGTGCGGGATGCCTTTACATCTGCCCTACTCCAACCCAGCGAAACTTTGCACCCACCCTCGTCAGCAAATGACGACCTCAACATCATCTCATCCCGACGGCGCGCACGCAAGGTCTCCTCCAATTCCGTTGCCACTCGTTCCAGTCTGAAATGGGAGGATGGGCTGGAGGAAGAATCCCCCAGTCCGACATCGAGCAGCTTTCGGGTAAGGAGGTCCTCAACTTCCAAGTTGAACTTTGCTGTTGCAGGAAGTACCGGAGCGCCATTGCATGGCTCCCCGAAGTCCAGCTCTTTCGTCAAGAGAGCCCGAGCGAACTCCAAGGCATCGTCAACAAGCTCTCGAGCACACCCCGGCTCAACCTTTAGCTCAGCCCCGGCCACGGGTACCTCTTCCTTTCTTCCGGACCATTCACAGAACGGCCTTGAGAAAGTCATCAATGCACGATTGTTGGAAACGTGCCTGGTCATCGAGGTTACTGAATTCCCCCCTGAACCATCATCCGAACACCCATTGTCGCCAAAGTCTGCAAACTTGTCTTCACCAACACAACCTGATCTCAATGGCAGAGCGGTGCCAAAGTCGGCGCCTCCAAATAAGAAGCATTTTAGGTCCCTCCCTTCTCGACATGGCTCGATTTCATCCAACAATGACGGAATGCGTAGTCCTTCTCCGGAATTATCATCCAACGCCAGAGTCACCTCTGACGTTTCTGAAGCTAAACGGGCTCGTGGTTTAAACAGTGTCAACGGAAAGGCCAAAATATTTCCACCTTCGCAGACCAAACTTCCATCGAAGCCATCTCACCTTTCCGAGACGCCTCTGAAGGCAGCAGCATTTTCGACATCCTTCACATATCTATCACCGATCCTTAGACCTTCTACAAATCCCTCATTCTCCCTAGGACCTGGCTCAATACCTCAACTGCATGAATGGAACCGCCTGAACGCACAATGGTTCAAAGCCGCGATATGGGGAAAGGTTCCTGTCGACGTTCATAGAACAGGTTGGGACGATTCGTCCCCACCGCCTTATCCCGACGAACCAGGATATCGCTGGCGTGTTCTCCAAGAGTGGGACGTGCATCTCAACGCCTTGGTTCCTATCTCAGACGAAGTATGTGTGGTTTTTGCTGGACATAACGAATTCTCAGTCCATTTCCTAGATTCATTCGTGCGACCTTCCGTCGAACACCCTACTGCTTACGCTTGGACCTCATGGACGAACATATTACATATCGAGTCAAACCCATCTCCCCTCGAGGGCCTCCTCTCCGCCACCCAGCTACTCCTCTGACCTCGAGTCCGAACTACACAAGGTTGAGCGGGTTTCTGGCACTTCTTCTGGTGTATCTCGCTCGAGTCAACGTCGAAGGCGGAAGGGAACGGATTTGGCGGACCCCAAAGATGGGGCCAAGACCGCTACTTGGCCGGATATCTTTCAGTTCGTCTTTTCTTCTCATAACAAACCATGCAATAGCCCTGATCATCGAGCTAGACTTGCTACTCTCCAGGCGTTGATCTACGACAATGAGACCTCCCTCTCGACTATTAGCGGGAAGGTCGACCATTTTGTGGCCGAAGACCACCTCTCTCCCTTGGTACGGATCACTGCCCTACTAGTTCGTGCAGAGGGAGCTCATTGTCCTTCAGAGGCGGGATATATCCGAACGCCAGGATCGAATAGCAGAACTCAAGCGAAGCCAGCAGGGTGTCTTGGAATCTTGCTCGAAAAGCGGGTGCTTTCGAACATTTCACTTGCTCTCCTATTGACACGCCGAACAGAACGAGAAGCCATAGAAACGCGACTGCAGTTGCTTGAAACGCGGAGAGAGATGCTTTTCGAAGCTCGAGACTCTATCGAAGAGGCTGAAGATGCTGAAGTAGCCATTGCCGACCAATCGGCCAACGAAAGGTAAGTTTACAATGTCATTTGAATACGTACATTGAACCGTTTCGCAGGTCTCAGTTGGCCTCCCTGCGAGTAGCTATGACCTCCATACGATCCAATCTCATGTCTATTCTTGCCGACATTTTCCCAATCGAACTATACTCACCACCCGATTTAATTTTTACTATCCTCGACGTCGCCTTGCCTCTGCCACTATCCACGAATGATCCTGCACCGCCCTTATCCGTTCCCGAACACAAGGATATAAACGAGGACTCGATCGCGACTGCTCTCGGGTATGTGGCTCAGGTCCTCCAGATTTTGGCGGCATACCTCGGGACGAATCTGCTCTATCCTGTGACATGTATTGGCAGTCGCAGTCTTATCCGGGATGGGATTTCTGCCATGATTGGGCCCCGAATGTATGTTCTTTGCATTTAACCCTCCTTATCAACAATTAAATTTGCACAGGTTTCCGTTGTACTCGAAGGGAGTGGACACTTATCGGTTTGAGTATGGGGTCTTTCTCCTCAACAAGAACATCGAAATGGTAAGTGACCTACCTTATTCTATCGGACACCCGGCTCATACGACGTGCAGTTGATGGCTGAGAGAGATTTGCGGGCGTTGGATTTGAGGCATACTTTGCCCAACTTGAAGAATCTGTTATTGACTTTAAGTCATGACAGGTCTGGGACGTTCGATGTGCCGTAAGTCTCCAGCACATGGACGGGAAGACTAAACCGCTAACGAGAGGGACGGGATGTAGGAAAAGCAAAGTTCCGGATCCGACCTCTTCGAGCCTGTCCCTCCTCAGCCTTGATTCGGAGGCCAACAAGGACAGTGAAGAGGCTGAGGAGGAGGGTTTTAACAGTCAGACACCCAAAGCGAGCGAAGGGGCGGGTGAGAGTCGTACTCCACCGAGAAGTGGTGCGACCACGCCGACACCGACGCCTACGATAACCGATGACTCGCGTAAATCAAGGTTTCTCGCGCTTGCCCCATTCACTGGATTCCTGCGTGGTCGGTATCCATCTACGAGCCGCGCCTCCACCAAGTCGGTGCATGAGTCGGCCGAAGGGGAGGAAGACGAGGGCGACGAAGAAGATAGGTCCACGATACATGGATTGGTTCGCGACGACGATCATGGGACAGGGGAGGCTGGTAGGAGTGTCGAGAAGCACCCAGAGCCGAAGCATGATGGAGAAATTAATCATAATAATATTGCTACGTCCCTGCCCGCTACGGCCCTGCCAACCGGAACGGCCTGATTTTTTATGTACTTGATTTGCTCGTTCGTTTCCTTCTACTACTTAGACGTACACGCTTATGGTTTCCTGCATGCCGCAACATATCCTAGCCGAAGTGAGGACCGTTGGGACCGAATTCACGATGCCAGGCATTGCCAGCGGGTCGTGCCAGGCAGGATATGCCAAATAGAATTGATGATTTTACGGAAAGCACCCCAATGCTCGGCAGCCGTGCGAAGCGGTGATGGGGATATCTGTTCTCCAGAGATGGAGATACAGGTGTGGGTGATCTGCGGTGGGAAAGGGGAGGACGAGGGCGGTGGGGGACGATGAGGAAATACAGGAGATATGTGTGCAATATCTTGAGGCAGAATCGCAGCCTGGCGAATGCGGGGGAGGACGAGGCGAGCTGGGGACTTGGCGAAAATAAGAATATGATCAGGGACCGGAGTTGAAATTTTTGGAAGGAATTTGCCGATGTTTAGAGTTCAGGGACCAAAAACGTAGCGTCCTCAGCGACCAATACTTCTATTCAGACAGCACCGTCCTCGTTCTCTCTGTCCTCGACCCTGTTCCACCGCTGCTTTCTGCTGCTCAAAAGGTGCGTCCTCGTCGTCCTCGTCGTCCAACACCTCTGGTCGCCGTCTCACACAGTCCAGCCAGGATCAGGCTCTTGTATCATCATCACCACCTAACACTCACCCCCGGCTCGTAGGTCTGCTGCTGGCCTCCCCTTTCTCCTTTCTCTGCTCACTCTTCGTGCTCCCCAAGGATTCTAATAGCGAATTTCGCCCACCCTTCACCTATCTCCGAGCACCTTTCTTTCAAATTGCCCTTCCTGTCGTTCACTACTCTACTTCACTGGGAAACTTGATATCTCCATGAATTCTCTGGAACATACTATCCCATCTAATGATAATGCTCCCCCCGGGGGTCGCCAAAACAGTCCCCCCGCCTTCCTCGACCTCGCAGATTCGGTATGTCACATTTCGTTGTGAGACGGCGTGTTGCCTTCGGCTCTGACTCGCCTTCCTTTCAGGCTGCACGGCTCGGAAGCAACATGCCTGACATGTCGGCAGTAAGTGGTTGAATACCGCGTGTGGCCATGTGTCTTTTCTGACGGCGGTCTTTGTCCTCCACAGCGGGTCGAACTCAAGCGGCTTGAACACGAACGCCAACGAGCCATCCAGCGGAAGATGTTTGAAGATCATATGAAGGTCTTGGAACACCAGCAAGCTCAGGAGTTGTTAAGCATTCCGTACGAATCCACGCTCTCCGGTCAGGGCCAGCACATTGCCCTGTCCGCCCCTACTACGCCACCAGGGACCAACAAGAAGTTGGGGGACGTTCGTGCCATGAGCACCCAGGGTGCGTCAATACTTTTTTCGACTTCATTCCAGCCCTCACTCTCATTTACGCATGACAGACAAACGCAAGTCCGTTACGTACGCGCCGACCGTCAATCTGTCGCCAGATCTCCCTACTGGCGTGGCCACCAATGGAAGTAGTTTTGCAAGACCGGCTGGTGCCAAGAGCATGCCTGCCAGTCGACGAACCTCCGCAAGTAGCCACGACGAAGAGTTGGCGGCCCACATCCAAGGATTGTCTTTGGCGGGAGACCGTTCTGCTCGCGCCTCACCCATCCCTTCAGCTGTTTCGGCCTCTATTTTGCTACGGGGAGGTGGAAGGTTCGGTGACGACGAGGGTGCACGCTACGCCAGCACTTACAATGCTGGGTTGATGTTGGATGAGCAATTGGATCAGGAGATGCACAGTGCGTATTCAAGAAATCCCTTGGTTGAAAGGAGTAATAAGGCCTTCATGGGTTCTGAAGATGCCATGAGAAATCTCCCCACTTCCGATGACGACAAATTCCACCATACGTACAACGGAAAAGTTCGTTCCGCTCGTTACATTCGTCGCGTCTTTTTTGCTGACGCCAATCTAGTTGACTGCCTCCAACGCTGCGCTTGACTTGGCTCACGTCTCGCAGACTTCACCCCGCACTCATTTTTCCAACCGCGTTCTCGACACTCGGGAGCAATCTTCCGAATGGCCACAGTTCACGGGCGTGCCCCGGGGCCCTGATGGAATGGCAAGATCCGAGCGTCGCACCGTGACTAACCCCAACCTGACTCTGTCAACCCCGACGGACGAGTCTGCGACAGGGATTTTATCCTCCAGCCCCATTGTTCAACATATGCCCCAGGGACAGGCTCCACTGTCGCGTCGGGCCTCTCCCCCGAACATGCTTGATGGGTTGGCCCCAAATACCCGTTCCGTTCCTGCTACCCCGTTGGGACTCCCAGGCTCTGCCTCTCATCTGCTAAAGACCCCTGGTACCCCATTGACACCTGATCTTCAGCTATTGAATGGACGCATTGGGACTCCGAACTCTCAACTAAATGATGAGATTCAGGCTTCCCTTTCACGTATTCCTTCTACGGGGCCAGATTCTAGCTCCCTGGTTTACAACTCACTCGCCTCTGGCCGCGACAACGTAAGTCTGACAGATGTATTTTTTCCGGTGGAGTGCTCATATCTGGTTTAGTATGATCTTGAGAACTTTGGTCTCTCCAATGGCGCTGACAACAACCCTTATGCTGCGTACGGCTACGAAGGACCTCGGGCTAGCATCAATCTAGGCAACTCCATGATTCCTCCCAACGGCGGTGCCATGTATGCTGGAGCTCCAAGATACAGTATGGGTGTGGGCGCCGGACGCGGTGGCCCTGTGGATGGCAAGATGAACGGGCTGCACGGTCCCAAGCACAAGAGAGGCGATATTGATCGCGAGTGTGAGTTTGATGACTTCCTTGGCCCCAACCTGGAATTTATAAACGCTCCAGACAACCGTTTCGCTGGTATTCGTATAGAAGATCTGCAGGGGGAAATTGCTTCCTTGTGCAAAGACCAGCATGGGTGCCGATACCTGCAGAAGAAGCTGGAAGAGGGTGCTCCCGAGCACAGGGACATGATCTTCCGGGAGACTTTCAGTCACTTTGCCGAGCTGATGACGGATCCCTTTGGCAATTACCTTTGTCAAAAATTGCTTGAATACGCGACCGACGATCAGCGCAACCTTATCTGCGAATCGGTCGCTCAAGACCTGGTTAACATTTCGCTCAACATGCACGGTACTCGCGCTGTTCAAAAGATGATCGACTTTTTGTCCACTCGAAGACAGGTACGTCCACTTTGTCTTCTTGTCACCTATCACACTTACGGGGGAGCTTAGACTGATCATCGATACAATGCTCAGATTAATTCAATCATTGTCGCCCTTAGCCTTCACGTCGTCGTTCTCATCAAGGATTTGAATGGGAACCATGTTATTCAGAAATGCCTGAACAAGCTCGCACCTGAAGATAATCAGGCAAGTACATTGTTACTGTGTTATACTTGACCTTTTTACTCATTTGTACCCAGTTCATTTACAACGCTGTTGCCGCCAACTGTGTGGAAGTTGCCACACACCGTCACGGGTGTTGCGTGCTACAACGCTGCATTGACCATGCGGCGGAGAGCCAGCGGGTCCAGCTCGTGAATGAAATTACCTTCAATGCCCTGACGCTCGTTCAGGATCCTTATGGCAACTACGTAAGTCACTTGTGTTGACAGGAGCTGGTTAAAACTGACACACCCGTAGGTTGTTCAATATATTTTGGATCTCAATGACAACCGCTTCAGCGATGCCGTCATACGTCAGTTCTTGGGCAACATATGTGCTCTGTCTGTTCAGAAGTTCAGCTCCAATGTCATCGAGAAGGTCAGTTGTTGCTCACCATCGAAAGGACCTGGCTTACACGAAATTGTTACCTTAGTGTGTTCGTGTCGCCGAGCATAATACTCGCAAGCTCGTGATTGACGAGTTGCTTAACCGCTCACGTCTGGAAAAGCTTCTCCGAGATTCATATGGCAACTATTGTGTTCAGGTACGATCTCTAGACACCGTTCGATTTGCTTCATTTCTGAACCTATGCCTCTAGACTGCTCTCGACTACGCTGATCCCGCTCAGAGGGCTCTCCTTGTTGACGGCATTCGACCCGTTTTACCTCTCATCCGCAATACGCCGTACGGAAAGCGGATTCAAAATAAACTCCAACGTATGTAAAACCACCTCTCATTCAACCGACCGAGATGCTGAGGATTTTGCAGGCATTGCTAATGCGCAAGGTGGAGGGAGGCATCTCAACCAGAACCTGTCCAACAATAATCTCAACGACATGTACAATACGCCCGCTGGACTCTACTCAATGCCTCAAGCTCAGCCTGCGTTCGGGCAGAGCCCACTCGCCCCACAGCTGCACGGCTTGCAGGGTCAGTCCATTGACAGCTACATTCTTCAAAACTCGGCCGGCCATAACCCATTACTGGGCCCAACGCATCCCAGCCCTTTCGCCGGAGCGACCTTCCCCAACATCAGTCCATTTGCTGGGGCCAACCTCGGCGGAGCGATGAACGACCCATACCAGCGGTCCGGCTTTGCCTACGGCATGTGAAGCACCTTCGAATATTCCACTACTAATCGCATTGACATGGTAGCCACCATGGACACTCTGGAACTATCATCGTTTTAATGATCCCTTCGCTTTCTGTCTCGACTCTGGTTACGCCCCTTCTAAGCATACTCTACTCGATTTTTTTGAATTGTTCTTCGGTCATGCTTATTCTGTGTCATTGACAGCGTTTCTCCTCATACCACATACATCCAACATTGTATTTTGCAAACGGCATTCTATCTAACATTTGTTGTCCATGTTTTCTCTCTTTTATTCGCGTTGCATTTGTAAAGGTTATTTCACAATTTAGTTCTAGCTCGGTTGTTTGTCTCATAGTAACTCGCTGCAGCTTTATCTTTCGCCGTTATCCTGTACTCTCTTCGCCCAATGTAAAACGCCGTTATAGAGGTTAGTTTCAAGTTTTATAAGCACTTGATTTGGGCGCGGTCGGAAGTTCAGAACTGCAGAGGAAACGCAGGGTTCGGGACGAGATTGATGTTATGTGGTCATATTGGAGTGATGGAGAATGACATGTATGATTACATGGGATGCCTGGCCATAACGTCGAGAGAGGGGAATGAAAAAAGCACAGCAATGGGCCGCCCGAATCTACTTGTTCTGAGAGTCTAATCAGTCAAGGTGCTTTTGAGGAGGAACACAGACTGCGCATACCTTGACGAAACCGATGGTGGCAGACTTTTCGCGGAAGCACTGACGGCAAAGGTCAAGTCCGTACTTGCGGATGAGACCAGCTTGGTGGGCGCAGAGTCGGCTAGTTGCATAGCTGAGCATCGTTCCCCGGAGCAAGATCTAACCGACTCACCATTGCCTGCTACCCTTTCCAAACTTCCTGGGGCGAGAGAACCAAACAGCGTCGTGGGTCATTTTGGGGAGATGAAGTCTACAAGAATTCAGGTCAGCGCTGTATGTTAAGGCGAACACGATGTATAGCTCACCTCGACTAGCGGCCAGGAAATTCTTTGGTGACGGTGTAGTCCAAGTGGTCTGCGATTATGTAACCTGTACAGAACCTGGCTTAAGGTTCAGTCTCCGATTGTAGGAGATTCAAACGCGCGCATCATGCCGAGTGCGCGATCATCAATCATCTGACAAGACGAGCCCCGAATGGAATGTAAGGCTACACAAAGGGATGGCCGAAACGGGAATGCAATCTCTAGATAAACGAGCCGAATACACTGTCCGAATATGGGTGTACGGTTGTTGTCCATAGTGGATCCAAGGTGATATATATAATGCCTCGTTTGTGCACACCGTCTCCGTTTCGCGCTGTTGCCAGCGTCCACAGACGACCACCAGCCGCTGGACTCCACCATGGATTTGCTGGCTCTGTTCCTCGTTCTTCCCAAGGCCTGTGGTCTGGCCTTTGCGTTGCTGATTTTGCGCGCATTCGCGTGGCTCGTGAACTTGCTCGTGCTTTCCCCTGCATTCGACCCGCTCCAAAAGATTCCTGGGCGAGCCGGAACCTTCTTCCAGAGCTTCCTTGACGATGTACTGGAGTGAGTCTTTGATTTTTGACGTTTTCGATACTCCTTGTTGACTCTCCAAAAGCCCCCAACAGAGCAGTAAGACGCACGATGCGTGGAGAAAGCTCTATGGCAACACATTTAAATTCCAAGGCTTTGGAAAAGTATGCATTTCGCATTCGTGTGTTGGTCGATTTTCTCAAACTTCCACTCTTAGCATGACTATCGCTTGATGACCTTCGACTTCCGAGCCATCTCACATATCCTTACCTCACCCGTCTATGAAAAGCCATGGCAAACGCGGTCAATTATCGCTGGACTAATTGGACGGGGCATCATCTCTATGGAGGGACATGAGCATAAAGTCCAACGGAAGGCTCTGAGCCCTGCATTCTCTTCCACGTCCGTGAAGGAACTAGCACCTATCCTCCATTCCAAGGCAGAAGAATTGTGCGACGTATGGGAGAAAGAAATTTATCAGTCGGCATCCACAGAAATGGAGTCTAAGGAACAGACGCCCGCCCTTGACACCGCCTCTGGCATTTCTAGGGCAATGTTCGACGTCATGGGCCTTGGTGGATTCGACTTTGCGTTCGATTCCTTGAAGGACGACTCGAGGCCCGACCATCAGCCTTACCGTCAGATGTTCCGCTCTCTGGACCAGGGAGTTGACCTACGTGACATACTGGATCTTTACCTACCGTTCCTCCGAATTCTCTGGGTGAGTCCCCGCGTTCAGTCTGCTGGAGGAGGTTCTGAATCTCCATAGCCAAGCGAGAAAACCAAGAGGATGAATGAAAGCAGGGCAAAGATACGGTCGATGGGACAGAGGATATTTGAAGCCAAAAGAGCGAGGACATCTGCAAAGGAGTCCGAAGCGAAGGATATCCTAAGCCTGCTGAGTACGTTCCATTTTTTCTCTCCTGCTTGTTCCCCATCTAACGACGTTCATGTAGTCAAGTCAAATCTTTCCTCCACGCTGTCCGACGAGGACCTATTGGACCAGTGCAGCACATTCCTTTTTGCAGGCACTGACTCTGTCGCTATTGCGCTCACATGGGCTCTCCACCACCTATCCAACCACCCTCAAATGCAGGCCCGCCTTCACGACGAGCTGAAGGCATCGCTCCAAACGAAAAACCCTGAGGACTATGATAGCGATGGGTCTGATGACTCTGGCTACGCGGAAGACCCCAAATTACGTTCTGCTCAAGCACAACGAGACTGGACGAAGTCGCTGGAATCGCTCCCCTATCTCGACACCGTCATCCGCGAAACTCTGCGAATAACCCCACCCATTCACAGCACTATCCGCGTGGCAACGCAGGACGATGAAATCGTGCTCTCTGAGCCCATCTCTGTGGATGGAAGGCTCTCCAACTCGTTCAAGATTCAAAAGGGAACGTACATTCACATACCAATCGAAGGAATCAATTTTGCCGAAGACATTTGGGGTCCTGATGCCCTGGAATTCAAGTAAGCTCCAGTCGTCGAAGTTTAAGAATGCAGAAAGATTTCTTACACACGCTTCAACAGCCCTGACCGTTGGAGTAAACTCCCCAGTGCTGCATCTAACGTTCCTGGCTTTGGCAATGTTCTAACCTTTGGATATGGGCCACACTCTTGCCTTGGCTATCGCTTCGCAGTGTCTGAAATCAAGATTTTCCTGGCGCACCTTGTCCTTCGGTTCGACTTTGCTCCAGTTGCAGGTCTCAAAATTACAAAACGCAATACCTTCGTGACCAGGCCGTATACCCAGATTCCGGGTGGATGCGACAAGCCAGAGTTCCCAATGAGGGTCTCTAGGAGAGTGTAGTTGCTTCCGCTCCAACCATTATCCATCATTATACATTTAACTTATTATCATCCTCTTAAATGGCCATGCATATAGAATTGCAATTCACGGTGAACACATGTACATGTATGTAGTAGCATTATAATGTCGCCAGGGACCTGCTGTAGTAATAGGGTCCTGACTCTGTTCAATAGGTCAAAATACTCTGCCACTAAACCTCGATGAAGAGATGAACAACTTAGATTGAGGTTGCCGTCAATGTCAAGGCCAGAACTTCGATCTCATCCTCAGAACCGGAGTCGATATCGCAACTCAACGCGGTACTGTGCGAAAGTGTGGGTTCAGTATTGTCATCTACTGGTAAAATTGAGTCAGAACGAGGCAATAATAACACGAGGAGAATACGTGCCCTCAGAATCGGAACTTATCAATATAATTTCCGCCTTCGCGGGTGTCAATGAGCACCCTTTCCTTGATGGTGTGTACGGAGAACCTTTCGCCCCCAATAAAATTTAATGGCATGAAACAGATATCCTGACCAGGTGACCTACCTTGAGGTTTTGCAGCTGCCATACGGCTCATCTTTGGTGTTTTGGGAGCCCTGGCATTGGTTTCGAATTGAGGGATCAATCGACCTTCCCTGCACGCCCCACAAACTGGGCCCAAAAATAAGCTTCCCCGTCAACCGAGTATATCGCCACATACCACATTCGTCCGGCTTGATGGATTTGCTAAACCGTCCATAACTAATGATATTCAGTTGGAGTAATTCGGAAGCCTGAAAGAGCAGCACGCACATCTTATCACACTTGGCGCACTCTAGAACAATGGTCAGGTAAGGAAATATAAAAGACCCAAGCTACGCACTCCATTTGTAGGGATATTCAATCTCGTAGTCGTGTCTTGTCTACCGCAAGACGTTAGTTAGCAACAGCAAAGCCTAGATTTAAGCGACGCACGGAGATGTCGATATTCGGGTATCTTGCCATGACACGCTGTGTCCTGCGGGTGACTGGTTAAGCAAAAAGCTAGGGTCGGGGGAAAAGACTCACCATGCTTTCCAGAAACGTCCATGACCCTCTTTAATCTCTTTGTCGATAACCCAGGAGGCAAGATGGCACATCTCGTGAGACAGAGTATTTCTGATACGCTCTGCAGTGCTGATATATTAGGTCTATCTGATACTTGATCAATGGGGTTCCTTACCACGCGAGGTCAAAATCTTCTCGGCGAGCTCAATCTCCGACGTTTGGACGCCATCCCTCGATCTGGTAATGTCTGGATGAGCCTGACATAAAGCAGAGAGGTCTAGTGGTTGGAATGGCTTACCTGTGCCACTTCGCACGCCCGGCAGTAGTCAAGAGACGTTTATTCCAATTCAGCTTGGTGTCCAATGGTAGACCATTTCTGAACACAGTCAGATTGAGCTCACTGAAGAGGGACGCAGCATAGGTATGAAGCTGGGCCTGTTGCTCTTCCTTTCTCCTTTTCAACGTGACCCTCTGCGTCGCAGAGGATTTCTTCTTTGGGGAAGATGACTCTGGAGCAGTGGGCATGTCCACGTTCCTTTTCTGCGGCGTTTCAGGCAGTGGCGCGTTGAGTGGATCTCTGAGTGCGATTGGAATAGAAGCTCGCTTGGGCACGTTCGGCGTCGCATGGGACTGCCCAGGGGCTTGACGCATGGGCTTTCGGGCAGACTTAGGCTCATCGCTGGGGGGTATAAGGAAACACGGCACAAGAGGTCAAAGCAGTGCAACGTACAAAAGGAGGATGGCACCGTCATTCTCCAAGTCACTGTCCACCTCGACGACCATGGACGAACTCTGCCGCAGGAGCAGACGTTTGTGGTCAATATCAGGCGAAGAGGATCCTGTGTCTTCGTCAACGGGCTGAATGACCTGGCTCGAGCCTGTTGATGGGAGAGAGGGCTTCTCATCAGACTCCGAATCTGAGCTCTCAATGACCCTTGAGCGCATGAATTTGACACCATATCCTTTCTTCGGCGAGGACGCTGCAGGTGGTCTGGAAGACAATGTTCGAGTGTTCGCGACGTCCAAGGGGAGATCAAGAAACCAACCTGACTGATGGAGCCTTGCGACTTATATTCTGAGAAGGATTCCTGTATGTCCAAAGGTTGGATGGTGTGGACTTCTGAAGCTCTGGTTTGACCCTGATAGGACGTCAAGCACTAGTCTAGTGAAGACTCTGGTTAGTAGAATATTAGACTTACTCTTCGTCAGAGTCACCGTCTGATGGTATCTCAATGACGTCCAAAACCACACTCTTTCCTCCTCCACGACTGCTTAGAGGATGAGTCCACGCTACTGCAAGAAGGATCAGAACTATACGATGCTTACAGCTGCTCTCGCTCGTCCTCGCTGTCGGGGACTATCACAGTATTCCAGCTGCCTTTTGGCCCAAGCATTATTGCCAGCAAAAGCTCTAGGGGGAAGAGGAAAAGAGAGTTGAATAAAGGCCACAGCAGTGGAATGGGTTTAAGTAGCTCAGGACGCGACTTGATGGCCAACCATCACGTGGCCGTTCCTGGACATTGCCTCCGAGGAGGATCATATTTTGGTCTGTTTACAGGAGACGCTCATTCTATCCACCATGTCCCTCGCGACTACTGTTCCCCGAAAGCAAGCAGCTCGCCTCGCAAAGCCTGCAGCCAGGTATTGGAAAGGAAAAGCACCAAAGGGTGTCACGGAAATCCAGTCTGACTCCGATGAAGAGGGAGAGGAGCGCAATGACTTGCAGGAAGGCGGCCAGATCCCTCTCGATGAACAGATGAGTGCTGGCGATGAGAGCGAGGAGGAAGGTATGACTTTGCGCAAAGAGATAGTCAAGACAAAGGCGATGAATATTGCCCTGAAGGATGTTAGCGTTTCCAAGACCGGGCAGGTTATAGTAGCAGGGAAGGAGGAATCAGGGCGGACGGCCTTGGAGGGTGGTAAGAATGATATGATGTACCTCGCCGCTTACCTGACTTTACGTGCAGCACCCAAGGCGGCAGAAGAGGAATCAGAAGAGGAATCTGAGGAAGAGGAGGGGTCAGAAGAGGAAGAGGTATTATCGTTCTCGTGTTCTTCCGCGCGTTGTACTTATTGGTTGCAGACCAGCGAAGAAGAAGAATCTGAAGAAGAGAAGCCGAAACTCCAATTTCGACCTGTGTTCGTTCCAAAGTGCGTTATTCCGTATTCAATTTCTTGCTCTGTGCCGATATGTTTGGCTAGGCGCGCAAGAGCTACCATTGCCGAAAGGGAACAGTTGGCAGAAGACTCGGAGGAGGCTATTCAACGTCGAGAACAAGAAGTCGAGGAACGCAAGAAGCAGAGTCATGATCTAGTTGCTCAGTCTATCAAGCGCGAACTGGCAGAGAGTATGCTCGAGGTGTCGTTATATTTTGTGACATCCTGTTAACTTGTTCTACCACAGAGGAGAAAGAGGACACGGTCCCAGATATCGATGACACGGACGATCTGGACCCTGAAGGAGAATTTGAAGCCTGGAGACTGCGAGAACTCGGCAGAATCAAGGCGGAGAAGGAAGCCGAGCTGGAGAGAGAGCGAGAACGTGAGGAAATCGAACGACGTCGAGCGCTACCGGAGGAACAGCGCATGAAGGAGGATATGGAACATGCCAAACAAACCAGAGATGATAAACCGAAAGGCCAACAGAAGTTCTTGCAGAAATACTGGCACAGAGGTGCTTTCCACCAGGTGATACTTTTCTCAGCTCAGTTTCGGCAATAACTGACATATGCCCCTTCGAACAGGATATGGAAGTGCTTACGAGACATGACTACACCGAGGCCACGGAGTCCACAGTGGATGTTTCCATGCTACCGAAGCTTATGCAAGTTAAAAACTTTGGCAAACGAAATCAGACAAAATACACCCATCTACTGGACCAAGATACGACGGCTGGGAACGGAGGCTTCGGTGGAACAGGTCCCGTCAAATCTGGGGGCTTCAACAGTCAAGGAGGAGGTTGTTTCTTGTGTGGTGGACCCCACCTCAAGAAGGGTGAGTTCTCTTGGCACTAAATTTAGAAAATACAACGCCCTCACACATCCTATTTTCAGACTGCCCTCAACTCGCAGAGCATACTAGTGGCGCAAATATGAAACCCCTCGGTGAAAGACCTCCCCGTCCCAGAGAGGATTCACGGGCAGCTTGGACAGGATCTACAGATCGTGACCAGGGTCGCCCCCGAGATCGTGATGACGACAGAAGGCGGCATAGCAGAGAGGACGGTTCTCGTTCGGAAAGGTACCGTGATCGGTACGAAGACAGAAGGCACGTTGGGGATGGTAGATCTCGTTCACGTTCCCCCTCAAGATCGTATCGGCGCGACAGGGACGACCGCCATCGACGGCCTCGTTCTCGCTCAAGAGATCACAAAGACAAGCGGCGACGTTTGGATTAAAACGGACCTCATGTACATAGTTTTTCTGTCTCGGTCGGCGTCATTGAGCGCATGACAAACACGCCAACTTGGCTTGATAATACCCGAGCGACCTATTAAACGTCAGGGAGGAGAGCCACCGTTTCGGTGTAGTGCCCAGCATTGGCACTGTTCGGTCGATTGAACACTGCATTGTTAAAAGATCAGATTGGTTTGTGGACATACACACATAACGAGTCGTACGACACTTGATGATTCTTGATTCACAGCCAGTAACCGTGGCAGTAGATGGTATAAAGTCACCTCAAAGCCCAGCTCCCACTGGACTGGACACGGTTGTCGCGATCGGTTGTTGAGGAAGACTGATCCGAATCACTGAGCACGACGACTTTTCTTCCTCTCAAGTGCTGCTCTCTAGGCTCTCTCACCCACACTACCATGGCGCCACCGCAGAGCTCCGAACCACGTACAGTCAAGGTCGCAATTGTAGGGAGTGGCCTTGCGGGCCTCACTGCAGGGTATCTCCTGAACGAGCCGACAGACACTGAGGACTGGTCAAGGAGAAAAGTCCGTCTAGAAGTGCACCTCTTCGAAAAGGTTCGTTCAGGGTCGTGTCGAGCGATGAACAATTAGCGCTCATTCAGGCGTCTTGATTACCTTACTAGTCTGCGACGCTAGGAATGGATTCAGCCTCCGTGTCGATCCCCATTCCCGGATCACCAGAGGCCATGAGAATAGACGTCCCTATGCGCTCATTTCAAGGAGGTTCGTTGTCCGAGTCCATTCAGTCCTCGAACCCGACTTGCTCACGATTATTTTCCAGGCTACTATTCAAACGTCATTGCTCTCTATGAAAAACTGGGCGTCTCTTTCCGGCAGTCAAACTTCACGTACTCGTTTTCGTTCATGGCGCCCTCCAGAGGTGACCAGAAACGACGCATAACGACGACCATGATCCACAACGGTGCCTCCGGACGGCACGGGTTGAGCAAACCAGCAATATTGGGGGGTCTTCCCAGGGGAAAGGACCAACTCTATCTCTTCTACGTGTTTGCCAAACTGTGGGGTGCCGGACTTTTCGCGGTTCTGACCATGCGGATCGCAGTCTGCTACGCCATTACACTATGGCATTCAATACCTATCTGGAGGTCCAAGGACATCGAAACCATGTCGTTGGGAGAGTGGGTCATGGAGGTCGAACCGAGCGGGCATGTTGCGCGTTGGTTGGGCCTCGATGTTGCCTGGCGGGACTTTGTGGAGACCATGCTGCTCCCTTTGATGTCTGCGATGACGACCGCCCCGGAAGAAGACGTACTTAGCCATCCAGTGGAAGAGATTCTGGGTGAGCAGGCTTTTCTTTCTGCATGAACTTGCATTTGATTGACTTGAGGCTAGATTACTGTTGGCTCACCTTGGGAACACCCCATTACGTTGTGAATAATGGTGTCCAAGACGTCGTATCACACTTGACGAGAAAGCTGGAACATGCTCATCTCTCCTCCCCCATCACTACAATACGACCAGACAGCAATGACCCCCGACTAATATCCGTTGAGTGCGCTAACGGGGGAGTTTTCGATGGCTTCCATCATTTGGTTTTCGCTACTCAAGCTTCCAGTGCGATTCCTCTGCTGGGTTCATACATGAATAACCTTCCTCCGAGCGCTGAAGCACAGCGATCAGCTGTCATGTCGCAGATTCTTTGCCTACGAGCATTCCAATACCGGTCGACCATCGTTATCAATCATACTGACCAGTCCCTTCTGCCTGACGACCAACGAGATAGACGTGACCTCAACCTTGTAACGTCAGGCTGGGGAGAAGACGAAGACGGACAGGACGAAGGCCTCTGCGTTTCTTCGTCGTATACCATGGCAACACACATTTTACCGAAACCTGCTGGATACCCCTCACATCTACCAAACATATATCAGACAACTAACCCATTCGTATCACCGCGGAAGGAATCAATAATTAGCGTATCAGCACTGGAACGCGCAGTACTAACCAGCGAAGGAAAGGAGGCACTAGAAGGCCTCTGCAAAATCGAGGAGAGAAGGTGGGGTAAATGCCGAACTGCGGCCAAGTGCACTTTAGGAAGTATCCAGGGTGCTGGAAATGGAGAGGGGCCAGGTGTATGGTTTTGCGGATCATACGCGTACCTCGGTATACCATTGCTTGAGGGCTGCGTCGTTAGCGCGAGGACTGTGGTGGAAGAGGGGATCTTGAGACGGGAAGGATTACGCTTGCGTACGGAACCATGGAATGTATAGTCGGGTGATATATTGGTACAGCTATGGATCGTTTACACTTAGGGCTTCATGTATCTGTCGAATTCTTGGCGGATATCGAGAGGATTATTGTGTTCCATCCCTGCAGGGAGGTGTTAGGGACGAAACACAAGGAGGAGAGATATGACTTGCCGAGGAAGATATCTGCGGGTTCAATGGTCTCATCCCTGCCCATGAGGACATCGAGATGGAGATTGGACGTGCCCAGGATGTTGGGATGCTGAGACCCGTTAATGATCAGGTCCCAGTAGACGAGATGCTCGTGCTCACCATTGTCACCAGTTTGCGTTCCATCAATGTACGCATTGGCAGATGGACTCCGTGCACGTTGCGCTGCAGATTGAGCTTCAGGTTGTCCTGGGCCTCTTCCCACTGAAAGCGCATTAGTGCACAAAACGAGAAGACGCGCGTCCGACATACGTTCTCCAGACGGTCCTTGAGACTGCCCTGGGACTTGATCTCTGCTGCGATGGTTCTTGGGCCATACTGGAGAGTGTCGTGGAGGCCAAATGTGCCTGCGGTGTCCTTGACAGAGGCGGACCTGGACGCCTGGGCTGGGACTATTCTGAGGGCCATGAGAGTAGGAGGAGACGCGTAATGAGCGTGTGACTTGTTTGTGATCTCTCTTTGTGTAGTGCCGCCATGGCGTCCAGACCAAACAGGGCCGCCCCCATCCCCATCCCAATGCCCCCCTCGGGCCTCCGCAGCCTCGACAATGCAATCTCTATACCCCATCGCTTCCCCTCGAGCTCGTCGCTGGCAACCTCCCCGCCGTCTCTGGTCCGCTCTGTTCCACGGGCTTCATTCTCGTCCTCCAGGGGCTCACCTCGGGTTCCGTACGAGCCCCGCATCATACGAGCAAGCAACCCAACGCCTACGGACCGCTGCCTTCAGCCCCCAGCGACTTCCCATGGCCGCAGAGCAAGCGCTTCGGCTCATCCCGCTCGCTCCGCAACCAGGTCGTCTGCAGCTACGCAGGCCGACGCACCAGCACCGGTGGTCACAACGGACACCTTTCCTAGGCCCGCATATTTGGACCATTCTACGTTCAGAGGCCTGCTGCACACGGATCCTTCCTCCCCCTTACCCCGCCGAGATGCACATCCCCCGGCGCGAACCCCGTCTTCCAGTCCTGGCTCAACCATGACTCCTTCCACAGACAGTGATGACGATTACAGCACTCCCCCGCGTCGGGCTACAGCTCCTACACCGCAACCAGCACCGACGCAACCGCAAGCCATATTCACCCTGCCAACCAGATGGAGCGTTACTGACAGATCCAACCATCTTACGATTTCACCAGACGGTCGCGATTTGACGTACACCGGTATGACCCACAATATCACGGTCCTTCTTCTAGGCTTATTTCCTCTCAGCAGGGAATGGTGACAAGGACGGTGCCTCTGCAAGAACCGATATTCCTATTCCCCCAGCCTGCGGCATATATTATTACGAGGTGGAAATCCGGGGTAAGGATCAGAAAAGGTCAGCCTTCGTCCCAGAGTTCTCCATTTCCGTATCTCATGCCGCTTTTGTGTAGTCACGTTAGCATTGGGTAGGTACCCCTGTCAAAGAGGAAATGCAGTTTCCTGACGTTTAGGCTAGATTTGCTGGCCCAAAAGTCAAGTTCAACCGTCTACCCGGCTGGGAGCCATTCTCCTGGGGGTATCATGGTGATGATGGCTTTTCCTTCACTGCAGAAAGGAGTGGGAACCCGTTCTCTCAGACGTATGGCAGTACGTTGTGTCATCTTTTCTTTCAATTTCATTCCGGTGACGAGGCAATCCAGGCAGCGACGTGGTTGGTTGCGGGGTTGATTTTTCGACACATCGAGCGTTCTACACCAAAAACGGAGTTCTTCTTGGTATGCTTTCGGTCTTTCGGATGATTTCCGACATCATTCATTCTGGTCACAGGGAATGTATTCGAAAATGTCGGCAAAGGAATCGACTTGTATCCCTCCGTTGGATTGCAACATTCGGGAGAGTCAATCCGCGTCAATTTCGGTCATGAACCCTTCAAGTTCGACATTGAGAACCATGTCCAGCAGCAGAAGAACGTTGCATGGAGCAAGATTATGACTACACCACTTTACACTAGCGTCCTCAATCGCAGTTCAGCTTCCACGTCCACGTCAAAGGCGGCTTTATCCGAAGAAGAATCGAAGATCGTTCTCAATAAGCTGGTCCTTTCCTATCTCATTCACCACGGGTATTCAAAGACAGTACGGGCCTTCCAAAAGCAGCAGGACATTGTTCTCAAAGCGAAGGCCACATCTGCCGACGATGGAGATGTCGACATGGACAACGACTCAGCCAAGGAAAATGCCGCTGGAGGCAGTCTGGAAGATGATATCGAACGCCGCACACGGGTAGTGGATGCTGTCACCCGTGGAGACATTGATCTGGCCATCACCGAAACGGCAAAATACCACCCTAGTGTCCTGAAAGCAGAGGAGGGAATCATGCTCTTCAAATTACGATGCAGGAAGTTCGTGGAACTCATCTTGCAGACAGCAGCCATGAAGAGGGAGTTGGACGCCATGGAGCGACGCCAAGAAGCATCTCGTTCCTTCACTGACGGGGACAGTTTCGAAGAAACCATGGACATGGACATCGATGATGACCAGATTCGCGAAACGCCTGTTCCGAAGGTTGAATCCATCTCAAAAGGAGCTGGGAAGCGACGTGCTGAGAGTGGACTCGTGTCTGCTGCACATTACGAGGCCGCCTTGAACGCTGCTATCGATTACGGCAAGGCTTTGAGGACGGATTATAAGGGCGACACACGACCAGGAGTGCAGCAGCTGCTGACACAAACCTTTTCAATTATCGCATTCCACGACCCTCTTGGTCAAAGAGGTGAAATCGCCAACTTTGTGAGTGCGGATGTCAGGACCCAGTTGGCCGTTGAACTAAACCAAGCAATCTTGAGTGAGTTGATTCCTGACCTGCTTTGTTTCAGCACACTGATCCATTGATAGAATCGCAGGGTCAGCCGGCTCAACCTGAATTGGAGACACTGTATCGTCGCACCTCGGCCTGCATCACTCAGTTGGGAATCTTTGGTGAAGGTGCGGCTGGATTTGCCGATCTTCAAAGGGAGCTGTTGGAGGCGTGAGGCCCAGAGAACGTTCAGCTGTAATATATTGTGTATTTGTAGTAGCCGTGTGGGCTGTGCGGTGAATTTTGTGACCTGTAAAACTAGCATCCTGTACATTTTCATTCTCTCTGTTGCTGTAGTCTACCTATATCCCATCTCACTCCTCGAAATTCGATGTCAGCCTATGTCAGCTACATCAACGCGTTGAATTGGATCACGTGTGATCAGTCTCACGACGCGATCACTGCTGGGACGCGTTCAACATCTTGAGCCCTCATTGTTCTTGCTTTCGACACACACACCCAACTTCCACAAGGACCTGAGAACCCTTGTTCGCTCACAACATGAGCTCCTCAGCAGAGGAATTCGATCTTCATAACATCTCTGACTCTGATTCTGACGGCTATGTACCTGAGAAGAAGGTAAGCCACGCTTCTACATGCTTCAAATACACCAGCAACCAACGCGTTTGCAGGCACCTACCAAAGGCAAAACCTCCGCAAAGGAAAAACCTGCCCCTTCAAGCTCCAAACCGAAGCCTGCAGCCAGGAAGAAAGCTGCCCCAAAGAAGATTGAGAGTGACGATGATGACGACGACGACATGGACACAGATTCCGCGGACATTTCGAAAAAGAGTGCTGCTGCTTCGTCGAAACCAGCCGCAGTGCCTGCAGGAAAGAAGAAGACCGCCTCCGAGACATACACCAAAGTACGTCCGTCCTTTTTTGACACAGTTTTCATCGAATTGATGTGCGTTGCCTTTAGCTCTCGCAACTCGAGCATATCCTTCTGCGACCGGATTCCTACATCGGAAGTGTGGAAACGATAAACCAGGTTATGTGGACCTATGACTCCGATACCAAACGCATGGTACTTCGCGAAGTGAAATACGTTCCGGGCTTTTTTAAGATTGTCGATGAAATCTTGGTCAATGCTGCAGACAACAAGGTGAGTGACTTGCGAACAGTATATGTCCCCTTCCCTCCTGATCGTCGCGCTTAAGATTAATGACCCCTCCATGGACTCCCTGAAAGTCAACATCGATGTAGAGGCGGGAACTATTTCCGTTTACAATAACGGGCGGGGTATTCCCATCGAAATCCATTCCAAGGAAGGGATCTATATTCCTGAGCTCATTTTCGGCCACCTCCTCTCATCTTCCAACTACGACGACGACGAGAAGAAACTTACTGGTGGTCGCAATGGTTATGGTGCTAAGCTCGCCAACATCTACTCTCACGAATTCACCGTCGAAACGGCCGACAAGCACTCGCAACAGAAGTACAAGCAGACCTGGACAGACAACATGACCAAGTGCGGCAAAGCAAAGATCACGAAGAATTCCAAAGGAGAGGAATATACGCGGATCTCGTTCCGACCGGACCTGAAGCGTTTCCACATGGACTCAATCGACGACGACACAGTGGGTCTTCTGAAGAAGCGTGTCTACGATATGTCCGGCACCGTCAAAGACATCAAAGTCTTCCTCAACGATGAACGACTCAAGATCAAGAGCTTTAAGCAATACGTGGACATGTACATCAGTTCAGCGCAGGAGGAGGCTGCCGAAAAGTCGGGTGGCGCAGCCCAGACGAAACCAACTGTTGTATACGAGAAGATTAGTGACAGATGGGAATGTGCCTATGCCCTCTCAGATGGGACTTTCCAGCACGTCGCCTTTGCCAACTCTATCGCCACCACTAAAGGAGGTACCCATGTTACCTATCTTGCGGACCAAATTGCGAAGAACCTCATCGGCTCCGTCTCGAAGAAGAACAAGGCGGCTGCGGTCAAACCTGCTCAGATCAAGAGCCATATGTGGCTTTTCGTAAACGCTCTGATCGAAAATCCAACTTTCGACAGTCAAACGAAGGAAACATTAACCCTGCCTTCCAATAAGTTCGGCTCGAAGCCAGCCCTATCTGACGAGTTCTTTAAGCGAGGTATGTTCCAATTTCTTTCTATTTTCTTAATTCCTACCCACACTTAATGTATTTTTCACAGTGCAAAAGTCCGGTATCATTGACAACGTGCTGAACTGGGCCAAGTTCAAGGCAGACCAACAAATCAAGAAGACCGATGGAACTAAGCGGAGCAGGTGTGTAATTGGTCTTCAAAACCGATACCGTGTCCTAATAGAATGCCTCTCAGACTGCTCGGGCTTGCGAAGCTCAGCGATGCCAACAATGCGGGCACTAGGCACGCGCGCGACTGTACCCTCATCCTTACAGAAGGAGACTCTGCCAAAGCACTGGCAGTGTCCGGTCTTGGAGTTGTTGGACGTGACAGCTACGGTGTTTTCCCCCTTCGAGGAAAGCTTCTGAACGTTCGAGAGGCTCGACATGACCAGATCATGAAGAACGAGGAAATCCAGAACATCAAAAAGATTATGGGATTGCAGCATAACAAAGACTATTCTGATGTCAGCGGCTTGCGGTACGGAAGGCTTATGATTATGACCGATCAGGTATGTCTTGCTATCCTCACTATCTTTCAAAATGCTGATATTTCCATAGGACCACGATGGTTCTCACATCAAAGGCCTTCTCATCAATTTCTTGGACCACTTTTATCCTTCACTCTTGAAGATACCTGGATTCCTTGTGGAGTTCGTCACACCCATCGTTCGAGTGAGTATGTCCTGATGGGTACAATTCAGCATGGTCCTAATAGGGTTACCCTAGGTACGAAAAGGGAAGCAAGTGAGAGATTTCTTTACCATTCCCGAGTACGAGCAATGGTTGGAAACGACACCCGATGCTCGAAAATGGGAATCCAAGTACTACAAGGTCAGTATGATTTATGCGACTATTTCTCACTGCCTCACGAGAACATGTCGGGTAGGGTTTGGGTACCAGCACACAAGAAGACGCCCAGGGGTATTTTAGCAACATGGACAAGCACATGATTCCCTTTTCCGCGACCCAACAAGGGGACAGAGAGCTCCTCGAGCTTGCATTCAGTAAGAAGAAAGCTGATGACCGAAAAGAGTGGTTGCGAAACTTCAAGGCATGCACTATACCCGCATATATGCAAAGACGAGTGCTCACTGATTGTTCTAGCCTGGTACCTTCTTGGACCATCGTCTGCGACAGATTCCGTTCTCCGATTTCATCAACAAAGAGTTGATTCTTTTCTCCATGGCTGACAACATTCGTTCCATCCCATGTATCGCTGATGGCCTCAAACCCGGACAGCGGAAAGTCATCTGGGGTTGCTTCAAGCGCAAGATCAAGAAAGAAATCAAGGTTGCCCAGCTGGTCGGTTACATCTCTGAACACGCAGCGTACCACCACGGTGAAGCCAGTTTGGGAACGACGATCATCAATCTCGCCCAAGAATATGTGGGCGCGAACAACCTTGCATTGCTCAAACCAAGTGGTCAATTCGGTACACGTGAAACGGGTGGTAAAGATGCTGCTGCCCCGCGTTATCTGTTCACCACCACCAAACCGATTACGAGGGCGGTGTACCATCCGGCTGATGACCGCCTGCTCAAGTACCTGAAAGATGACGACACTCCCATTGAACCGGAGTGGTACATGCCTGTTTTACCAATGGTTTTGATCAATGGCGCTGAGGGTATCGGTACTGGTGAGTCCTATGTGCCTTCATTACGCAGGGGAGTAGGATTTTGAACATCCTACGCTAGGTTGGAGTACGAACATCCCACCTTTCAACCCAGTCGAGATCGTAGCGAACATCAGACGGTTGATGGAAGGGGAGGAGCAAGTTCCTATTTTGCCGTGGTGGCGTGGATTCAGAGGTGAAGTCAAGCTCACAGGCAAGGGCAAATATGAAATCCTTGGTGCTGTGAAGAAGACGAGTGAAAACACTGTCGAGATATCCGAATTGCCGATTCACAAGTGGACCCAGTCGTTCAAGGCCGAATTGGAGGCTATGATCATCGGCGAGAAAGTGACCAAGGACAAAAACAAGGACGAGGACAAGGAGAACGAGCCTGAAACGAAGAAGGACAAGGCGAAGTCGAATAACCCTCTGATCAAGGTCAGTTCTATTCTATCAGTGACGACAAGTTTTGCCAACTCGGCGGGGTTTTGTTCTAGGACTTCAAAGAGCATCACGACAACTTGCACGTCTTGTTCGAAGTTATCATGGAAACCAAGCAGCTCGAAGCAGCCGAGAAAACCGGTCTCATTGAGTTCTTCGGCCTCAGCTCGAAATTGAGCACGACCAACATGATGCTGTTCGACTTTGAAGGCAAGATCAAGAAATACGATAGCCCTGAGGAAGTCATCGAAGAGTTCTTCCCAATGCGATTAGCCTACTACCAGAAGCGCAAGGTCTGTGTTTACGCTTTCGGGTTGATTTGAAAATGGGGCTGATAGGATTTAGGACTTCCTCGCCGGTGAGATCGAGACTGCATTGAACAAGTTGCAAAACCAGATCCGATTCATTCAAATGATCGTGGAGAAGAAGCTCAATGTCAACAACCGCAAGAAAGTGGATATTGTGGGCGACCTGCGCAAGCTCGAATTCACACCATTCCCCAAGGCTACCAAAGCGAAGACGGCCAATGCGGAAGATGCAGAGGAGGACGAGGAAGAAGGCGAAGACGAAGATGATGATGCTGCCGGGGCAATCACTGATTACGACTATTTGCTCGGGATGCCTATCTACAGCTTGACTCGGGAGAAGATTGAACGACTCAACCAGCAAGCCAGGGAAAGGGAGGATGAGCTGCTCGTACTTCTCAAGAAGTCGCCCAAGGATCTGTGGAACACCGATCTGGACAAGTTTTTGGAGGAGTGGCAGGTATGTGTTACTAGTTGTGCAAATGTACATTGACCGACAGCAGACGTTTACAGATCGACTGCGAGGAATTTGAGAAGAAAGCAACCGTCGACGAGAAGGGAAAGGGCGGCAAGCGGAAGCCAACCAAGGTGGCTAAGAGGGAGGCTGACGACGACTTTGTACCGACAAAGGCAAAAGCCGCCGCCAAGAAACCTGCAGCACGAGCAGGGGCGTCCTCCAAGAAGAAAAAGGAGGAGGAGGAGGATGACGACTTTGGCGGAATGGAAGCGGACGAAAAGAAAGTGCTTCCAAAGCGGCGGCTACCGACCAAGAAGATGATCATCGCCGACGACGATGACGATGATGACGACGACGACGGGGAGTACGACCTGCTCGCAGCCAAACCGCAAGCGCCTGCCAAAGGGAAGGGGAAGCAAGTCCTCGAGATTGACGAGGAGGAGGATGAGAAGCCGCCGAAGCCCCCTGCAAAAAGGATAGCGAGCACGAGCAAGTCGGCCGCGAAGGGGAAGAAGAAGGCCAGTGACGATGATGACGAAGACAGCGATGGACCTCCACTGCCTCCGACCAAGAAACCCGATCCTCCAAAGAAGAAGGCCAAGGTGGAGTCCGACTCTGAGATTGAGATTCTGCCAAGCAAAAGCAAAGGCAAGGGCGCAGTCAAACGGAAGAGGTGAGATCGAGCCGTCTGAGAGAGATAAGCCCTGAACTAACTGGTTGTGTAGTCCTGTGCTGTCTGACGAGGAGAGCGACTTTGCGGTAAAGCCTGCGAAGAAGAAACAGGCTGCGGTGACCGACTTTTTCAAACCGCCAGGCGCGGGACCTGTGGCACGCAAGATCTCGAAGAGCATGAAGCCTGCGTCACCGCCGAAGAAGAAGGCGGAGACGTCAGCAGGATCACGACGGCCTGCGCGGGCTGCGGTGAAGCAGTACGTCGAGATCGACTCGGACAGCGCTGGGGAGGGTGACGACAGTATGTTTGTGGACGACGACGATGACTGACAAGGCCTAGACCCGCTCCATGACGTCACTTATTCAGACATCCCTTATAATAGAAAATAATAAAATAATTGTTTCTGCTCCTGCCACCTTGATGGATTTCTTTTCCTCGCATCATGATTCCTCTAATCATGTCCCCGCCCAGCAGGTCAATGAGTTCGCCCGCGCCATCGCCTCGAGACCCCTGACAATGCCCGCCCCCCGGGGGCGGGCCGGGGGGGCGGCGTGCGGGCACCGGCCCGGGGCCGCGGCCGCCCCCCCCCCGGCCGCCACCCCGGCCCCCGGCCAGGTTATGCTTTACGCTGATGGGTTCGGCTCGGATAAAATCGAC